>JAHZNB010007692.1:0-10463 GCA_027744295.1 Callyntrura guangdongensis | reverse complement strand
TATGTATGTATCTTTAACATTTACATAAATCGCCTTTGTAAGCATTGAGTGCTGTGCTGTGTGACATGCAACATGCACAATGTGCATTACGTTTCTAGCTACTTTTCCTAAGTAGAATGGTAGCTTGAAGCTTACTCTGTTACTCCAGTACGTTACCGTCAAAAAACCTTTCATTACATGGTCGTTTAGAAAACATGGCAATGTTGCAATTTCTTTTCTGCATGAAAGTGATGATCCGCAAATGACACAGTTGATCGCTTATTGACACAGTAGACTGAACCTTTTTTCGACTTATTTTATAATCATACCCAAGCCATTGTTCTATTTGACAGTAATAGGATTACGAAGGATGATCGCTAGAAAGGACTGATCAACCATTTACACATTACCCTTTTTCTACAGAATCAGTGTGAAGGATAACGAAGAAAGTTAACTAAATTGCTAGATTTTGGTTAATCTAATATCAGAAGTTGCATACAACGGAATTAGTATTATATTGTGTTAATTTTTTGTATAGTTGTTTTGAGTTTATGGTCAGGAGCGACGAGACATGAAAAAATGTTGGAATCATTCATGGTCATCAGAACATAAAAGGAGACAATGGATTGCTACTATTGAAGTGGATGCAGTAGTAGATGATTAGACGGGATAAAATCTTTTAAAAAATCAACCGGAAATAGGCGAAATTATCGTTACCAAAATGGGGGCAACGTAAGAAGCATCTTCTCATGTATTTTGCTAAAAATGAGATGAATTGTTAGCAAATGGCTACGAGACACTAGATGTCTGACTATTATATTTTGCGTTTTAACCAGATACATCCAACCTTATAAAACCCCATTTCACGTCAAAACACAAGTGCCCTGTCGGTATCGTAAAACCTTCTACATGGAAGCAGCTGTGTAAATAAAGTATTTAGTCACAAGTGGATTATCTATCCGCATTTGACTCTGACTTCTGAATGAATAAGAAATGTAAAAATTTACAACATCCCCCCTCTCTTCATCCGATAACAAGAGCTTGCAAAAATGGCACAACTAATGTGAAACCCGCATAATAATTCAAAATGTGCATTTGATATTACCGCTCCCACCCTTCATCCTTGCAAGCACCTACAAAACTCCCTGTCACCAGACACGACGAAGAAAACCAAGAGATTTTCCCGTATTCCTGTCTGCTCACCGAAACGAGCTTTTTGTTGTGATGTAATCAGCTTAGCAGAAAGATTTTCCATCCCAAAACGTATTTAACTTTCACCGCACAACATGGTTAAAGTAGAGGCGATAATCACTCTGTATATGTACCTATCCAAAAATACTTCGTTACCTCTCGTAATCGTAATATATGGCATCCAAAAAGAAAACAGTCTCTGGCTACATAACTCTTAAACTACTACTGTATTTTGTACTCGTATACGCTTCAGCTTATTTTGCTCTGCAGATGACACATGGTATGTGTAGTGAGCGCTGTCACAAGGGAAAGGAAAAAAATTGTAAGCCTTCCTGATTTAAAAGCATGACTAGCACCGGTGTATAAAGTATGATGGACAAAATGATGTTTCCTTCCCTCCTCTCCCACGTACCTTCTCATATTTGCATGCTTTTATGCCCGACATTTCCAAACGACATTGACAAAAGAAATGTCAAATGTTGGCTTATTTTATGAATTATCTAATTAATAATGATGTCCCATTTTCGTTCCACTCTTCTGGAGCCAGATAATTTCCGTACTTGTGTAACCATCCAAAAGTATGCAAAATGCAAAAGTAGAGTTTCGCGTGTAGTTGGTTGGTTGTGAAAGTGAAAATAAAAATCATCCTCTCGGCAATGGTTGCGTTGTGAGTTTTGCTTTTGAATTGTAAGCATAAATATTTCGCTCATTTTTACAACAAGGCTTGATTTATCTTCGTACCATCTCGGAACCAATAAAATTCCTTGGTAAAATGAATTAGTAGAGAGCTGCCGGAAAAATCGAGTTACAACTTTCACAACAGTTTTGTCTGCTTTAGTTGTCGGGCAGTAGACGTAGACATGTTTGGTAGACAAAAAAACGTAGCAGTAACATTGTTCGTATGCTTGTGTACCCCGTAAATAAACGGCTCGCGGTTTCCAGTAATCACACTCTAGTTTTTTATGTAACAGTTGACGTTGCTGCTGCGTGGAGAAAATCAACTTGATTATTTGACAGCCTGTCATTTCATGGAGGATAGACGGGGATATTCACTCATTCATGAAGTAGCCTTTACCTTTCATTTATTCCCCCCGTGTCCGTCCGACACAGGAAGCGATGCTGTCATAAAGAAGCCTAAAGGCCAAAAAATAAGTGTTTGTAATTGAAAGTTGTGTGCGTTTTCATGCATTCCATCACGCCACTTCATTCTGACCGACCAAACTCCAAGTATTGTTGAGCAGAAATGTGTGACCTCTGGCTGAAAGGTCAATACTCAATCGTGGCGACGGCAGCGGCAACGAGGTATTTGCAGACAAGCAGTGGAGTAAAAGTAACGCGTGGAGTACACAAAACGGACGGGTTTCTCTGCAGACTTACTTTTTGTAAAAAATCTTAAGTTGTTTATAGAGTGGTGTAGCGTGTTCAAGGAGAAAGTATAATTTTATCATTTACGCATGGCTACCTATCGTGTCCAGCCAGGTGTAGGGGCATTTTGGTAAAGGCAATTCGTCGTTGGTTAATAATATGTAATTTCCTTTTACATCACCAAAATACAAAATAGTGGCTACCCAGCTTACAAAACAACCGAGTTTTTCAAGTTGATTTACCATTTCTCTCGAAAAGAAGGCCATTATCCTCAATATCCCATGGATTTACAAAATTGCAATAATTGCAAGTACATTTGAATATAAATTCACAAACGCCAACGTACAGACTATCAGACCACTTAATAAAGTAATTATAAACTTCACAATTGTAAGTGGTATTAATTATTTACAAAAGCCTTGCCCTAAAAAAAGATTATTTTCGAACTAATCGGTTTATTCGTACTTGGAAGGAGAGCGTTCGTTATCAAGTTTGATTTGGACTGTATACATATCACATAAATTTGGAAACTGCATTATGTGAAATATTCACCATTTCGCAAAGAAATTCTTCCTTCACCCCACCAGCTGCCACCAGTCACTCACGCAAGACAGAAATGAAATTTGTTTTGTTGATGTGTGTGTATGTATATATATGTATGTATAAATTTATTTTCCCCAAAAAGTAGCGCTGTACTTTTTCAGCTTGCTAATAATTTTTGATAAGAGAAAGCAACCATAAAACTGCACTTTACTGTTTCACTTCACCAAGAGCATATTGTCTGTCGGGGAAGAACAAAGCGTACCAAAAAAGAAAAAGTTGAGCAAGTTGAAGCTGTACTCTGAATAAATAAAGGAAATAGGTTTCACATACATTGCGTCAATGTTTCAAAGAAACGAGGATATATACCTTTTCTATCACGATAACACAGCAAAGGCTCTCTTCGGGTACTAAAGCGTTCTGAGTGCTGGATAAAAAAATCAAGCTACTCTTTCATCATCATCATCATCCTCCGACCAAAAACGAAAAAAATTCATTTCAGAAGGAATACATCCACATACATAATAGCGGGTATATTTATTATTACATGACTGGATGGAAAGTGTTCGTTGAGGAAAGTACACACACATACTCTATTATTGCAACGTCATCATCTTTCTCATCAAACATGAAAGGAGATGAGACTCTAAGCCATTGTTATTTGGCCCCGTTACCATACCCATCCATGTTAATCGTAGGGTCGTTAGTACGTTGATTTCAGGCCACCATCCGATGTATCGGTAACAATGGAAGCTGATAAGCATTAAAAACCCTTTATAGCGGTGCTATTTTTGCAGATGTTTTGTTTGTCTGTCCATCAACAAACAATTTTAATTTCTACATTTTTATTAAAATCTCTGTACATTCCTACAAAAACCAACCGAATCCTTTTGTTTTTTGTAGCGCGAGAATGCTATTTTCGTTTTACGCGTATGCAATATATCTAAATTAATGTAATTTCGGCCCAACTTTAGGCAATGAAAACTGAAAAGCTGGATGGTCTCAACCGGAAATGTTAACGCCAGTTTAAAGAGCATAGTCTCTTTAGTTTACTTGCATCAAGTGTTTGAGTTCAACTTTCCGTGGCCAAACGAAACATTGCGACAGTCTCATCCCCTTTGGTATGTAAAAGAGGATAAGAACCGTCACTTGAATTTCATAATTTACTAGCTTGCATTGCTTTTGAAATTTGATGGAGCCTGAAAGCAAAAACGCCGATGACTTGTACTTGTTGTGTAGAAAGGGAGAGAGAGAAAAAGATGAAAGGGAAAGAACCTGTTCGTGGTACAGATAAAAAACGATGGTAGTTGGTAGCAGAAAGTAACGGCAACATACTGGTAACGGTACATTGCATAATATCAAGTGTAGTCTCATACTCTTCTGATGATAAAACTGAAAGATGACAGGGTCTGCCACCATCATCACCACCACTACCACCGCACCAGTTCTGAAATGAAACCAAGAAATAATATGATCGTGGTGGCGTGCATGAGTAGTCGTACAAAATATGCACAACTCGAACTTTTCCTCGTCCCAAGGCGTTTTACATACACGCAAGATACAATAAAATATATATGGCTTCGGTGAACACATTCAGTTTTCATCAAGCCAATCTCTCTCGCTGGTTTCACTAGTTTGGTACGTAGCCGCACTGATTTCCATTTTCTTCATTTAATGACTTGAACATTTGGAGGGATTACATTCTACATTCCATGTAATAACCTTCTTAAAGGAAATTCATACTAGCGGAAATTGTATGTATTGAAGGAAAAAGCACAACATTGACCCTATTGTTCTTAATGTCTGACGGGGTATGGTATTGGTTGATTTTGTCAGTGTTTAAAAAACGAAACAGTTCTGGAATGCGTGGGAGTATGGGAGCATTCAAATAAGGCTTTCTTTTATATTGAAGTTTTAACAAAAGGTTTCTGGTTCCATCATCTAGGCGAGCTCTTGAATGAATGAATAAACGCTTTATGTCTCAAGACATTATCTGTGAAGTGCCAGTTTAGCTCATGTGAATCTCAACGAGAAAACAGTGAAAATTTCATTTAAGAAATCAAAAAAGTAAATTTTCACCACTACCATAAATGTTGCGCATGTATTTCAAACACGCCTTTTATTATTGACATGTGTAATCTTTGTAAATAATTAGTAACATGGTTAAATATTTATTCAGCAGTAAAAACTCTATGCTTTTCGTTAATTGCGATAAAAACAACAAAATTCCAAACAAATCCTGTTTTGCCGGAAACAAAATGGTAATCTGAAACCCCTTTCATTATCATTACATTTATGATATGATACCGAATCCTCTATCCAAGTCCAGCCATATACCTTAAATAAAAAATTTGGGTGGCACTCTCTTAGGACCCAAGTTTTCCACAGCATATCCAATTTGCAGCAACACAGCCTCCGAATATGGCATTCCAATAAAAGTTATTCCAAAAGGAACATCTTTCAACCCAATTCCTGCCGGGATCTGAAAAGAGAAGCGAGCAAGATGAAAAATGAATTTTCTCTCTGTATGTGTATGAATGACTACTATCGTAGAAATATATTGCCAGCAATATGCTTTCTATCAAATATCCTCCCTTTCCCTGCAATAAACCTAGAAGTCACAAATTTAATTTTGATGTTATTAATCTTTCCAAAAAGTTGGAGAGAAAGAGAAGGAGGTGCATGTATGAATATAAAGCACCCCACCAGAATATCACTTGACTTAAGTAAATCCTCTTCGCGTATTTCATGCTACTTCAGTGTGTGTGAGTAGTAGCACAGCATTAGTGGGAAAGCGAGTCAAGTGGAAGCAGAAGGCAAACTTGAAATTAAGTGAGATATTTTTTTTCAGTTCGCCGAGTGGAATAGAAGAAAAATGTAATAGTTTCCTATGAATACGATAATACTATCATTTCCATTTTCTCTGGAACTCGCGAGCTCTCTGTAATAATAATATATCTCTACTTACATTGATGGATGGATAGCCAGCTATGGCTGCAAGACTGTAGCCCACCGCTGTGGAATCTTTCAGTTCATCGTCGAGTATGCCATCATATCGGGACTCACTGGGAGCAACTACCGCATCCAAATTATACTTAATCAAAAGCGAGTCTAGGACTTGTTTGGCGGCGTCACGATTTGTGTCTCGGGCCTCGATGTAGGACGCATTTTGGATTCCATCTGTGGCTTCTGACATGATTAAAAGCTCTTGATTGTACCCTTCGGGTGTTGGATGCTCTTCATTGTATTGAATAACATCTTTGAGGTTAGCAATTTTTCTATGGAGGGAGGGCGTTGGGACTGAGGCGGCGGCAGCATCGGTGCTCCTGGAATATTTGCTGGATGGGTTGCGACTGGGAAGGGGATATGGTCCGATAACCTCGGTCTTCAGATACTCGTTAAAATCGTACTTGAAGTCGTGTTGTAGAACATAGAGCTCTGCAGGCATTTAACACAATAATAAAGAAAAGCTAGATTCTTTACAGGTTAAAATTCGTAAAGGAACAAACTTTTAAAAGTTCCTCTCCTCGGGACATACCTCTTTCACCGGAAATGTTCTTAAGAAGCTCAATTGAGGGAGAAAGTGGGTCCATAATCTCAAACTGGAGGGAATTCTTCATTACGTCTATCAGTTCGTCAAGCAGAGGAATTTCAAACTCTAAGTTGGTTGAGTTAATGGCTGACGAGTTAAAAAATGGGTATCGCATTACCCCAAGACGGAAAGGTCTCTGGATAAAAAAAATATAAAAATATCTCAAGTCAGAGTGCACAGCACGTGAACTCATTTCTCATTAACGTGAAATCATACATCAGGCTTTCCCTTTAAAAGGCACTGGGTGAAACTTTCGGGATGACTAGCGTGTCGTTCTCCTTTTTGAATCATGGCATCCAGGAGCATAGCTAAGTCAGTAACAGTTCGAGTCATGGGTCCCGCCTGAGAATATTTATCAAAGAAAATTTTCGTTTGAGAGATAACCACTTTACTGGATAACATTGGATGAGAAACAGAATAATGAACGGCCCCACGACAGCACCTGACACTACGCGTAGTGTAAGCGATGTCGTGGGGCCGTTCATTATTCTATGGGTGATAAGTATTGCCATTTACATGATCTTGGTTGTGAGAGATTGGGATGATCCCTTTAATTGAGGGAGTTCCGTGCGTGGGTTTCATCGTACAAATGCCCCCCACATTTGCTGGTGCAATCAATGACCCATCAGTTTCCGTTCCAATTGAGACCGGAGCTAAGTTTGCGGCTACCGCAACCGCAGAACCACTGCTGGACCCTTCTGGTGTTACATTAAGATTGTATGGATTTCTGGCCTGCCCTCCTCTACCACTCCATCCACTGGGAATATTCGTTCCTCGAAAACTGAACCAAAATAATAATTAATCTTATTAATATTAACTTATTCTAAAAAAGAAATTAAAAATTAATCAAGAACATCCGTTGGTACATTTTCCTTACAACGCAAATTCCGATAAATTGGCCCTCTATTCGGCCTTCCCAGTTTCCTCTCAATGTCCGCCTTTGCCGCCTCGTTGAGAGCATCAGGATTAATCTCATTCACCGTTTTTAACACCCCATTCATCCTTTCAATTCTGTCTATATAGCATTTTGTAAGCTCCACCGAGTTCAATTTATTGGCAGCAAATAGCTCTTGAATTTGCATAATTGTAATTTCTCTAATATCAATCCCCTTGCAGATCGCGAATTTCTCGTCAATTTTCTCCAGGTGAGGATTCTCCGTGATGGGAGGTAAAATAGCGCCATTAGTTTTAATAGGATTTGTTTCATTTGTTGCTGAAGGATCCGTGTCTGCTCCTCCGAAAAGCCATTTCCATTTGTAACTCTTGTCATACTGCCTGTTACGAAGCGCATTCATGTACGCTCCCGAAGCACTGACACTGCACACAAAAGAAGTAACCAGACATAGTAGCAAAATGAAGGTAGAGTATGGCACCTCAAGGAGACAATCCTTCATCATGAAAGCTTTCCTCTAACTTTGTCTGTTCTCTAACAAGTAAACTCACTCACCAGTGTAATCACAAGAACACTTACTGCGTTGCACTTCACGGCAAGACTAATGAATAATGAAATCACAACTTTGCTTGCACTTGCATGGAAGCTGGGGATTCGAGAGAAATTATAAATGAAAATAATATTGTTAAAATTAAGCTTTTATAGTCATCTTCACATGTGCACGCTGTCAAATGCAGGTGTGGTGGTGGAGAGTTCTTGAGGGTGCTGCTGCTGCGGTGAATGACGTTCTTCAAATCTCCGAGTGACAAAGGAAACATACAGCAACAAGTAAAGGTGAAATACACAACTCGCACATGATTTCCATAATAATAGCAATAACTGATACTATAATAACAATTAGGAGGAATAATTGCTGATGCTGCAGGATATATTATGTTAATGATGAGCTATTAGGCTGTTATGATCAAAAATAAAAATCACGTAAGCAAGTAGTATGGTGCACGTCGTTAGTTTAATTTGGACGAAAACTCTATTTTGATTCCCGTCGTGAAAGCAAATTAATGAGAGATTGTGATTATGGAAAGGTTTCGGTGTGTATTATTGAACTAATTCACGAGTGTCGAGGTGGATGCGACTGATGCGAGTACCCACTTATCCTTATCCCAATTTCACTAATTGCCTAAAGTACCTCAATAACGGTAATGATGAAACTGTCTTTGATTCATGGATGCAGAAAAACAACAGGCTAGCTAGCTAGATAGCTACTTTTGCTTTGTACTAACTTGGTACCGTGTTCTGGTTGATGGATGGTGAGGCACCTATAAGAGTATTTATTATAGGATTTATTGGATGACTTTTTTGGGAGTTTGACAGTAAGTTGAGCTTAACGTGTGTGCCTAACTAATTACTGTACTGGTGCTGTTGTTACAACATTAAAAGTTGTCGTTATCGTAAAGGTGAGATTTATGGCCATCACTGGCACCACCACAAGTTTACCTAAAACAAAAGCCCTATTACACATTTAACTGAAATGCTGAGTTGCAACTGATAATGACTGACAAGTGAGTTGAATAAACGGACCATTTTAATAATAGATATTATTGTATGTGCCTAACCAATAACGATTCGTATCGAATGATATACACAACAACACTCGTGTATTGCAGAAACGCTCCGGCTTAGGTGATGGATACAAGCAGAGAGGTTATCACATCACTGTTTAACCGCAACTACTACACGTGACTACTACTACTGTTTTTAACTTATTTTTGCCAATGTGATTTATTGGTACGACATGTCATGTATTCTTTTTTAAGTCATATAAAGTGTCTTGTCTGAACTTACAATGCAAGAAGTATTTAGCAACCTACGCTATTGTAAATATTTTTGTTTTTGGCAGGTGAACTTATGTAAGTAACATTGTCGTCATTATATCTTTTTAAGATCTCTTTTATATTGGTTTTGGTTGGCTGGCACCATGTGCTATGCAAAAGGATAAAACCACAATGGTAATGAATATGTGACCATGTCCTACGCGTGCTAAGTATAAGAAGGTAAATTGAAATGCATCACCACAGCAGACTCAATAGTAGTCATCATGAAGTCATTCGATGCATCTTCGTTGCTTTTTTCCACGTCTAAGGATGGACTAATGGATGATTCAGACGATACAACAACTGCAGCTGTGTTGGTTTTTTGTAAAGTGGTCTGTAGTCGGAACTAAAAGAGCATTGGTCGGTTATGTATGAGTATGTTTTTGAGCTTCATAATGATCACTGAACCTGAACTTGACAGCAAACTCAAGATGTTGTTTCGTGCAGTTATGATGAGACGATGATTATGACGACAAAATGAAACGATGGCTCCAATATGTACCTTCGCATAACTTTACTCTATTCACTCAGTCTCAGTACCCTATATTATATACCTACCTAAATTGCCTAACTAATATTTTGAGTTTCAACAGGTTAATTAGTGTGTGACTCGTGCCTTACTGGACTTCATTAACAAAGTATTGGGGAATAATAAGGGTATCAGCACACACTACACACATCACACGTACACGAGATAAGTACGAGAACGTTTTGGGGGAAAACCTGGAGTACGTGTTTTGGAAGCACTGATTATAATAAACTGATGATTATAGATTACGGTTGAATACATTGTATAAATACAAAATACAAATAAATTCAGTCAAGGAGGTTATAAGAAGGCCAAATACAAGCTGCACCACGTGCACCTTTGCTCCAATTGTAGACTGGGGAAAAATCATCAAGTTCTTCATAAACTTCATTCTATTCTTCATTTTCTGGAGGAGAATACAACAAGATTTGTGAAATCGTTATCTGTGTTTTCGACGAAACCATAGAGGGGTTAGGTAAAGCAGCAGTTTATCTAGTGACT
>JAHZNB010007691.1:0-11253 GCA_027744295.1 Callyntrura guangdongensis | reverse complement strand
TGCCGATTTGGCTCAAATTTGGCACACAGGTACCTTAGGTTAGTGGCATCTCTGGGGGTGCAATTTGAGCCAATTTATTCATTTACACACGCAAAATAAACATGGGACGCATAAAACATGAGTACATATGTTGAAAAAAATTGCACACACGGGCGGATGATCCGTTTAGGTAAAAGGCTTTTCTCGAAAATTCAGGTTGTATTTTATTACCCCTACAAAGTTACACGTTTATTGTACATAATTTTTGCATAGATAAAGTTGTACTAACTTAAGTGAAACGAAAAAGTAAATAACAATATTATGTTCAAGATGAAACCTGATAACAGAAAACTGCTAAGTCCTGTACACTGTTTTATCTCTTAAACCAAAAACGGTAATCAAAATGATATATCCTTGATTTGAACTAATTGTAAAAACTATATAATATGCAATGCCGACTCTTCCTTTCTCTGACTTTTTATCAAGATATGAATTTCACAGTTTCATATATATACTCGTATCGTATCTTTAGGTATGTACTTAGTATTATTAGCAATAATAATATAATGTAATAATAATAATCGCATCATATACGTGAAAACAACTAAAATAATAGTATAACAATATGTATTATAATAATAAGGTATAATAGCGAACGTTGCATTCACATGAATTAAAATATTCGTATAATAATATGTTAAGTTGTAAGACACCCCAAAAAAGCAAACAAAAACAAAATGATGGTCTACATTCCCTAACAATTATTACAATGTTTCTGTTGATTTTGTTAGGAAATAACGCAAGAAAACACAATAATGTCTTGTCCGTTACAAAGTTGCAACATTGTTATCAGTCATGATTTTAAGATTGAACGGTTCAAGATTCCACAGTTTTTGGTATAAAGACCTTTTAATTCATGATCAACGTACGTTGCATTATGGAAATGTTTCAGTGGGAATCTACTATTTTTAATAATATTATATGCAAAAATGCAAATCAGCGCAGAATTACTTTGTTCACTCTACACTACTTTTTGTCCTTGAACTAGATTCTATGTAGGAACAATGGCAATTCAAATTTCTTCCGTCGGGTGTGTACCTTGAAACGATGCACAGGTCTGATAATTAAAGAGTCAAAACAGTAACTACACAAAAAATACAAAACAGAAACTACAACTTGTATGTAACACATTTTTTGCGTGTCTGATTAGCTTAGAAAAAGGTGTAAAACCGTAAATACTCTTCTTCAGTTGAAAATGCTGAGGTAGAGAATTTTTCTACTGCAGAAGATACAAATGTAAAAATTAAAAGTATGACAATATGGAAGTTACGGAAAATGTAAAAGATAGCTCGTCATCCGTTGCTTAAACTGAATTAATTCTACTAATTTATAGAGGAGTTTATATGAGAATAGCGATACATAGTATTGGAAAATTTGCCACCCGTGTCGTTTCATTAAGAATAATAATAAGTATAGCATAACCATGTCGTAACGTCTTAAGAAAATTATGAGAAGTTCCCTGACCCGTAATATTTTTTGTGCCTGCTTTGCTGCAATTGTGGAAAAATGTTTAGTTGTAGGAACCGAAACCAAATTAATTTAAGAGTTCGCCTGTACCTAAGTTATTTTCATCTCAAGAGAAAATGGTGAAAGAGAAGACATGATTTTGACGCGCACATAAGAGATGCAATGCTGAACATTATTTTGTTATTGTAAAATTATGCATAGTCGCTGTCAACTTCCACGGAAAGTTAGATCGTTATTGTGTGGCGGCCATAAAAAGACTGGTGGTGATTGTATTACTATATTTCGATTATTTGTTTTTTACAACAACAGTACTAAAATATTTTAAACTAATGGATACAATCTAATTATTTGAACACCAAGGACGAGATATTCGTGTGTATTTTAAAACAAGTTTCAACAAAACCGTTATTACTTCATAAATATTGTTACTATTAATAATATTATTGTTATTACCATTATTCGTATTTTATTCAGGCATTGGAATTTTTCAACGTACTACATATTATCCAAAACTAAACATTACGGAAATTGAGAAAAAAAGCTAATAGAAATACTCCCCAGGAGAAGAAACCAACAACGTTGTATCTTTAATCAACACTTAAAATTAAAAGAGTACAAAACGTCTTTTTAAGTGTACTGCTAGCTATGCATGACTCTTACAAAGTTGGGAAAGGATAGTATGAAAAGACGTATGAAACCAGGACTCATACACTAAACGGTGAATGGATTCAAATAGTAAGTCGTCACTACTACTGATAAACATTTTTGGCACGTATGTAATTAATTAACTTGTATCTTTGTATTAAATACTTGTCTTGTTGTGTGTCACGAAAAAGGTATAGCGCTTTCAAAGTATTTAAAAATTACGACTATAAATAGTGATAGTAATGGTAAATAGTAGCAGACTCCGAAAATACAATATTATCGGAAAATGCGTCGTCGTAACTTGTTTACGAAATATTCTTTTTCACTGAAAGCAGCAAGACATTATGTAAGGCCGAAAATAGTGTGAAGACACCGAAACAAGTGTTATTATTATTATTCCTTGTCTAACCCCAACCAACGCGAGGATATGCGTATACTTTCTACGAAGAAACGTCATCATCATGATCCGGTATATTTCGATCGACAACCCAGTATTAGAGAGACGACATGCGAACAAGTAAAGACATTGAAATAATATAGTTTTTTTAACAAGTCACCACAGTTTACAAATACTTTTAATTTTTATGATGTATGCGTACCATATTATCGTATCATTATTATGAAGTTTTTTTCCTGTCAAGAATAGTAACCTTTTTTTAAATATTTATTATGCTTCTTTGTTTTACGAATGAAGCCGGAGCACACTACGGTATCAATTTATCTAGAATATTACAATTTACTTACTTAAAATGCACTTAAATTTTAATTCCTGACACCAATAATAGTGTTTTTTACTGCGTCATGTCTAGTAAAACGTATTCATTTGTCGTCATAAATGTGTAATGATGAGGTGCTAAACTTGGAGATTTCGTTAATCACCCCCAGCAGACTTTTTTTTATATTGGTTTAACTGTGGTACTTAATTGTTTTAAAAGTCCTCTGTACAAATTAAAACTGACAAGCCCTGGCTGCCGTTTTTATGTTATTGATGTACATACCAAAGTTTCATGCAAATTTCTTAATTACCTACCTATTCCTACTCTGGTAAGTTGTATATAAATGTATCTCACAGGCATCACAAGAAACGGAGGTTAAATATATAAGATTCTTGTAAATCTTTATATATTCCGCGGTGTTTTACAAGATCGTACACGCTACTATGTATAGTATAAATATAGCTGTAATAGTGGTAAGAATTAGTAGTTGTATAATTTGTAAATGTAATGTAACTAAAGACGTAATTATAGCGAGCAAGTACAAAGGTCGCGCAAGTAATTAACATTTTTTTAAATCATCTACTAAATAAAATTATAAAGTTATGTGTCTACATGTTCTGTCGCTATAAAAATTGCTAATTAAAAGGAATAATTGTTTTTTTCTCTTAATGTTCCATCATTTGTTGTCTAACTGGCAATTTATTTGAGAAAGCTATTATGTGTAATAATAATGTGAAATAATAATAATAACAAGAAGAAGGAGATTTTAATGTCGTAGTCGGTCGTATTTAAGAGTTGATCAATATTTTATTACACTTAATATTTTATACTGATCAGGATTTAAAATGTTCCAGTCAAGTTGGAGTGGTCGCCTCGGTTCACAGTTCATTTCAAATGTGATGATGATGCAGATTATCTATCAAATATTGTTTATTTAGTTGAATAGACGTCTTTCTTGTAAATAGTGTATGGATGCGTCTCTCCCGGTGCTTTAAAAACTTTTTTCTTGATATTCGATTTACTTTTGGAGCGTAAGAACAGTCGAGGAGGTAATTAATACAATACAACGTTATAATGATGATGTTGGTATTTAAAGTAAGTAATGTAAAAAATTGTCTAAAATTCTTTAATTGTCTTCATGCACAAGGGAATATACTTACAGTTACACAGAATTTTCTCTACAATACCACATTCACAAACGCTTTAGAGAGATGGTGAAAAAAGTTGCAAATTCTACTAATCATAATAATATATACTTTTACTACACAGCCTCTTGCGACACTGGTTCTTACAACTTAAGTGGAATAAATCACCTGTAATACCTAATATCCACGTGACATGATTCGTTCCTAATAATCAGGCAGGAGAAAATAATATATATATAATATTTGATTGCTACATGGTTAAAGCAAATGTCGTACTGAAACATGCACACTTTTCATAATCGAGAATGGGTATACTAATCATACGGCAATAATAATTATTTTATACTGGTATTTAAGAATTACGTGAAATAAATAATAAATATTTATACGCAGTATTACAATATAGCAGTCCTTTAGTTATGATGTATTTTTGCGGAGACGAGTGTATTTTTTTCTTCATAAAATGGGTTGCTTTCAACTTTCAACTTCCACGAACAATGATTATTTTGTAGGCATGTGGCTTTAGTGTTAATTCGTTTCGAAGGAATATTCTTTTCTTCTTTCTGTTTTTAAGAGAAACGTCTAAATAATATAAGTATTCATTCATGCGGGTGAATACATATATTGTCTCGTACATAGTTTTGTTGGACAGAATCGGACAGATGTATCGGAAGGAGCTAGATGATAATGTGTGTATAATATTGATAACGAAGATTAGTGTGTGCATGATATCTGTAGGTATATCTAACACGCTGGATTATTATTAGACTTACGTATTTACTACTACAAACTAGAATGATTCTTATTATGCTTTTGTAAAATAATAATTTACTCTCTAAGTCTAGTAAATTGTATATAGTTATATCATTGTTGATGAGAAGTTGCAATTTTGTATTGCAGAAACGGTGAAAACTAAACATTAGTAACTGTTAATGTCTCGGTGAGAGGGGAGGTGGATGAAGCGTTGGAGTAAGGAAGGGAGGATACGAGGCAACACCAACGGTCTCTGCCATGCCACCAGCAGCAGCGGCTTGCATGTAGAACTGAAGGGCACCATGGTGAGCTGGTAACAAACGAGTTGCGGCTCTCGCGACGGTAGCAGTCTCTCCGGGTTGAACATGAGCAGCCTGAACGTGGTGGACGTGTTCCCCTGCATTTCCACCTGAAAGATGAGAGGCTCCCGCGGCACTACTCAGGGACGGAGCAGGAAACGAGTACGGCGCTGGAGGATAAGGAGGATTGCGTGAAGAGATGGAACCGCTACTATAGTACGTTGAGTAATGCATCGACAAGTGCATTGGTGAGGGATGAGGATGAAGATGAGGTGCTCCATTATGGTTGTGGGCTTGGGCTAGTGGAAAGGACGCAGGAAAATTTGGATTATTAAACCCTGCACCACTACTACCACCGCCACCACCACCACCCGTACCTCCTCCTCCTCCACTACCGCCACCCCCAGATGACTGACCATTATTGGAAGAGTTGCTATTTTGATTGAATGGATTATTTTGTTGAGCAGTTGACGAGGAGGAGGTTGATGAAACCGGTGGATTGTGGTTTTGATTCGAAGACGAGTTTTGATTAGAGTTACCATGTGATGAGGGATTGTTCCTTGACTGGCTTTGGCTTGACGCTGCTGTCGTGGATGCAGCAGCTGCTGCGGCACTTAACAAATTTTGATAAGGATTCTGGGCTGGGTTCGGAGGATTCAGGAAGTGACTTTGTGCAGACCCAGAACTACGAAAACTCGGCATTGCGTAAGCGGATTGGCTTTGGGATGAGCTTGACACGTGGGGACAAAACATTGGTCCAGGTTGATTCGGAACTGACCTACGACGGCTCTGGGAAGAGGTATTTCCAATCACACTCACGATTGTTGGAACATGCGACACGGTGGGGGCTGTCGCCGCTGGGGTAGGAAATACTGGCTTGAAAGGCTGTTGCTGCATTTGCGATTGAAGACGTCTACAAAGGAACAGCCATATTATCATACATTATATTACATATTCTCAATTACACGCACATATTAATTTTCAGTTTGCAATCAAATAATATTATATACTCCATGTTCCGCCATTGTCCCATAGATGTCTTTCGATTATAAACAACATCAATGTTACTTACTCTATCTTCTTGCGAAGGGATTCGTTTTGCGATTTCAGTTCTGAAACAGCCTTCTCTGATTCCTCCGTTTTACGCCTGTTTTCCCTCTCCAAGTCTGCCTTTTGTTTAGTGAAGCGTTTCTCAAGTGTGGTCATTGTCTTCACCATTTTACTTCTAGCCTTTCTCTCCTTATCTAACATCGCCTTCCAATTTGACTGAGGAGAATCTAATAAGCTAAGGTCAACCTCGTGGTCCCGTTTAAGCTGCTCAATTTCTGATAACTTTAGAGCGTAATCAAACCTGAAATTCAAGCAAAATTCCTGTTATTAGCCTCCTCTTAAAGCTCATACATATACATTAATTGCCAACATCCATCAACGGATTTTAATCCACGAAAAGGATGTAGGTACATATACATAAACACACAAGGCTTTTAATGCCTACCTTGATTTTCATCAACGAGCTTTATTACCACCATCTAATATCACTACTCACTAAAATATTATTCTATATACCCTTATCTCTCTCCAAGCAGGATTTTATAATGACAATTTTGCATAAAAATAAAGTACGCCAGTATGTACATCAGATACTAACAGCAGACACGAAACAAAGTGAATGTACGTACACACACCTCTACAGTTGATGTTGATAGAAATGCGTTGTTTAAAGTGGTGTGGCTGAGAGAAAAAATACGGGAAGCTGCAGTTACAAGACAAACAATATATATAAGCCATAATATAAGCCGGTCTATAAACTACAAAAAGAAAGAGTATCGGAGAAGAGAAAAAACGAGTTATTGAACAATAGGCAGTGAGCCTTGAAGGTGTATATCAGGAAGAGTTCATTCTCAGCATGGAAATAGGGTTCCTGGAAGTACAAGTCAGGTGAGAAGAGGTTGAGGTAGCCAGCAGAAGATCCAGTAAGCTTTTTTTTCAAGCAGAGCTATAGGTAGGGAAGAAAAGAGTTGGAGAGAAAAAGAAGATTCTCTTTTCAGGTTTTTCTTCAGCAGAGAGCAGTTAGTAGTGTGTCTGCCTGCACAAGGAAATATTAAGTACATGCATATTGCATTGCCCTGCACGATGCTATTATTATTGTTATTATTTTGGTTTTAAGCGGAGACGAGAGGCAACATTTAACCACTGCTGGTAGGTAACTCCCGTTCGGTGCTCCTCGTTCCCTTTATTTACATTTACAGCAGGAACAGGAACATCATCACAAAGAAACGACGAAAAGGAATCAGAAAAAAATCTTTGACCAATATAGTATTTGGTTGTACATAGAGTGGCAGCCCAGCAGAGTAGAAAGATGTGTAACAGAAAATGTAATCAAGGAAAAGGTTCAAGGGACCCTCTTGATTCTCTTCTAATGATAATCATCATCGTGATGGTGTCTCAAAAGCTTTTAAACTGGTAATGGAAAAAGGACGACGGAAAGGTAAGTTGAGGGATCCTGTCTGCTTTCTGGCTCAACAAAATAATTTTTCGTTTTAATTCTCTCCCTTCCTCAGTCGGTCCTCTCTCCTGGCTAAATGCAGGCCGTCAAACCAAAATGATAACATTCGTGAAGGGAACTCCCCTTGTCTACGTTCACAATATATCTACTGTCATGATTTTTTGGGAATAGATGAGAAGAAGAAAAAATACAAGTCCTTGAAATTCAGTTTAAAGTGAAGAATGGAATAAAAGGTAAAGGAAATATTGTAACGAGTACCTTGACAGAGGGAATTTTTAGTAAACTGGGGAGACGAAGAAGATGAAGAGAATAGGTAATGGATAAAGTAATACCATAGAGCAAGGCGTATAAGATACACTGCTTTCATCCAATTTTACCCTCACTTTCCTACAAAGAGAATTTCTCGTTCTCATATTAAGATTATAATCCTCAAAAAGTAAAAAACAAACAATTTAACATCATGTGTTTCAGTCTTCATCAACCCATTTTCGTCTTTTGCGTATTCCTTTCGGAGTAAACGACGGTTACGAACACAGTTTCCTCCTATGATTATGCTTTCCGAGAAACATTTTCATGAAATTGACGGTATTTAATCCACAAACCACAACCGCGCAGGGTAAAACGTAATGAACGAAACGAGGAAGCTACAGGAAATGATTATAATCTACAGGAAGCATATCAAAATTGGCTTACGATTGAATTATAATGAATATTAGCAAAGGGGAACTACGCAGAAATGGTTACGGTGTTCACTGGTAACCGTCTTTCACCTCTTACGCAAACCAGAAATTGGTGGGCAATAGAAAACTCAAGGTTGATTTTCTCATCATCTCTTCGTTCATTGGCCAGCGTATTTAGTGAGAGAATCTAGAAATTTCATTATATAATTTTAATGGGGGAACGAAGAAAAGCAAAAAAGTCTTCAATTCTCTGTGGACATCACACACTATTGAAAGTGGAGAATAGAGAGAGAGAGAGAGAGAACATTGAGAAAGGAGATGCAATACCAGCTTATGGGGCAGAAGCTTCGGAAGTTGGAAGGGGAGACATGCGTAAGAAGCATTTTTTTTGTCCTTAAAAATTTCATGTGCCCACACAACATTGCTTCTTGTGCCTTTCTGTACACCGTCTGCACACTGGCAAACGCTTGGAAGATATCGTCTACAGCAAGTTGGTGAACGAACGAGCCAGGGGAAAAGGAGGAAGAAAAGAAGAAGCCAGCAATGCAATGTACTACCAGAAAGTGAACTTAGGATTTGTCTTGGCGAACGTACTGCTTGGAAAACGTACAAGTAAAGAGAGAACAAGTAGGAGGCGAGCTAGAGGGCTAGGGGCTTTGTTACGAGAAGGACGAATGGAAGGATATTTGTGTTCTCTTCGTCAATTTTTTCTTCCCAACTCTATAAACACAACACACTACTTTGTACACCGTGTGATGCCACCACACCACCATGATGGCAGGCTAGACTTTACCAATTCAGCAGACTATTTTCTCCATGTCTCTACCACACTTTTAGCATGGCATTGGAATACTCTTGGTTTTTTGCTGCTGCTACTTGCTTCATCATGGCATGAAATACTGGCAAAGCTGGCACAACAGGCAGAAGTGAGTAGTGGAGGATATAATATAAAGGAACGAAACGAATGGACTTTCTGTGAGGCTGCTGCTGGTCTCATGATGGTGAGCAGTGAACTGCTAAACTACCTCCATGTATATATGGCCCACCACCACCACCACCACTAGGTCGATGCTTTTACTGCTGCTGGCAGCTTTTCCCCTTCTGCACGATGTTATGTATTTTTTAAAAAGTAAAAAAATAGACGAGTAAGCAGTGGACATAAAGCATGATACAGAAATTTACATTGAGCAAGTTGCAAGAGGAGAAGAAGAGGACAAGGATGGGGAAAATAGCAGACAAAAAATGATCAGAAGAACCCAATCCCAGGAAAGACAGACACATCTCTTGTCTCTCCACTTGGTTTCATGACGATGATGATGATGCATGCATGAATATGAATTTTATAGGTACATATAAAAAGCAGAGTAAAAAAAGCCTGGAAAGCATTATAAGGAGCACACCACACACTTTTGAAGTTACTTGGAGCGTACTACACACAACAATACACATAATGTGCTTAAATTTCTCCTCATGCCCACTTCTTCCAGTTCATGGACATCGCCTCTCAAGCTATTTTTCTCCTCGCCCCACCGCTCCTTATACGCTGTGTAGTTATAATGGTGTTGTTGTATAAAACGCATATATTTCTGCTACGGAGTACCTCTACAAAAAGAGGGGAACTGTACTTACTTAAGATTTTCATGTGCTAGTTGTTCCTCTTCGAACTTTGCTTTACTCTCCTCCACTCTATCCTTCAGCTGGCAGATCGCTTTCTCGATACCACTTGCTTTGGCTTCATTGAACTTGGCTGCCGGAAAAAGTAAAAATGAAATGAATTAGAGTATTGTATTATGCTGGAACTTGGATTATGATATGCCGTCGTAATATAATAATATACCCATTGTTACGAAACGTAGTTAAATTTTGTTTGGTTTGTAAAATGTAAATATTACCTGCCAGCTCCTCCGTCTCTTCATCCTCCGAGGGAAATATCCTGAGAACATCGTTGGGAGTGACGACCGCGTTGCAGTAAGGGCATTCGTGATTAGGACTGAAATTTAAGAACACCGAAGCGGTTAAACAACATGAAAAGAACTTTTTCCCCTCAATAAGTCTCGTTTAAGTAAGAAAAAAACACACATTTCAAACGTAAAAAACAGAACAAATTCCATAACATTTATGTAAGTACACGTATAGGTAGTACGAACAGAAGCTTCTTATTATATTATTACGCCAACTTCAGCCTCTAAATTCTGCCACCACCACTCCTTTTCGTCATCATCGTCGTGATCAAGATGCCTTTTTTCGTTTATATTTATGAAATGAAACATTACATGCTGCTGTGTTGGGGAAACAGATGTACGTGATTGCTGCTACTCGATTTATGTGTTCTTTTTTACTTTCCCTTTCGGAAACGCACATAACCATCACATAACGTACCTAATGTACATTTTGTGCCACTAACTATACTACTCCAATTGCACGCAGAGACAACAAGATTACATAAGGCAGGCCGACAACATGGTCTTAAGGCTAGACCCAGCAATTTGTCTCAAGGAGACTACTCATATTCCATTATGGCTAACGTACATCTTTTTCTTTTACAACTTAAACATGCGCATTTCAAATGCAATGCCTGTTCTTTTCATTACAAGGAATGCCATCGTCATAACCAGCAGAATTTCTTCCTTGGTTTAGCAGCACAGCTAAAAACATCAACTCTCGCTTAAGAAAACTGTCCCATGGGCATTCTCCACGGCATATTATGTACGTCGCAGCAGTAAAATGTATAAAAGTCTTTTTCAATATTATGCGTCTTGTGGTATATATGTAGTTTTGCTTTATTAAAGTATTCATCCATATGTATCCACGATACTACCACCAAGTTTCTGCTGAACATGCCAATTTTCGTTTCTTTCCATTCTGCTGATCATTGCCACAAAATCAACGTTTCTTTCGATGTCACCAAGTAATCACCATCATCATCAGCAGCATTCATGCCCAAAAATTACAACAAATGAGCAAATCATTACCATCTTCTGCGTTCCACTGAAATGATGATGT
>JAHZNB010007690.1:0-10518 GCA_027744295.1 Callyntrura guangdongensis | reverse complement strand
GCTGTAGGGAAAAGTGGGGGATATTTAATGCGTCGTTAACTGTTCCCATTGTTCTCTTAATGGCTCAAAAGTGGTGGTGGAGGTTCTGTCCAAAAATAGGCACTTTAATCACTACTTACGGGTAATGTGAAGACAAAACAAACGACCAATTATTTATTACAGGACAACATCAACATGCATGCTCAAATGTTTGTCTAGTAAGTAATGTCAGCTGCAGATTACAATTACACAGCAATTGGATCTCTATTTATCTACTGAAAATAATAGATGAGTTTAATTTAATTTTGATGTAAATTTAGGCGGAAATCTTGTATTAAACGTAGCCAGAGTATTAGTTTTTGCAGGGCAAAATTAGACCGGCCCCCAAAAACTCATAATACGCCCTTCCTATCAGCACGGGTAGGCCAGTAAAAAATTAATGTGAATTAAATTTTCCCTCAAGCATTTTACGTAAACGTAAAGCACACGCTTAAAAACTTGCATGTTGCAGTTCTCAGTGGATAAGTCTCCAACGTCGTCACAAGCAGCACAAAACGGTGCATTAGAACTGTTACGAATATCACTGTGACTTTCTTTTTGCCCAAATGATAGTGTCTCCTAGATCACTTGTAATTTCGGATTCTAACACTAGCACTTAGATGTTTTTTGAAATTGACAAGTAAACAATTTATTACACAGATTGTACAAAAATTCTATTCCTTGGCTTAATGATATGCACTGCATCTCAACTACATTGTATGTTCAACGCTGTAGGTGCATGTTTAACCGGAAGTTGACCAACCACCTTTGTAGCTAAATCTGTTCGTCTTTACCTTTTCGACATAGCACTTCAATTGCTAAGTTAGCATTTAACGTTATGCGACATACCTTTAAAGTACTAATTAGTTATGAACTAAAGTATTTTGTTCAAGGCAATCCTTTTAGCTATTTTAGTTTTTAGAAGCTACAAACTTTTACCGGATTCCGAGCTGACAATATTTACCATATTAATACACATACCATGAACAGGACGATGATTATTATGTAATATTAGATACAAATATAGTGTCATCTAAAGTTTCAAAAACATCGATAGTGCCAACAATATAGTCAGTTGTTTTCTTGTCATCATGATGCATTTCCGGTTGTGGGGAATCACCGTAGTGATCTACAGCGCACAGGAACTTATATATGATTGGACAACGCTTGTATTAGATTATGCATATTATGTTAAGTTTTGCTTGATATCGATTATTTTAGATAGATTCTCGCTTAGATAACGCGTGTTTTAGATTATGCATAGTATATGAGTTATTGCTTAGGCATTTCCTATTTTTATTCCATCATTGCCACCCGACAATGATATTTGTAAGGCACAGTATTTGAAAAAAAAAGTTTACGAAACATTTGAAATGGTATTTTTCTTCAATTTTGAGTAGAATATAAAATAATTACACCATGTCTAAACTTGAAGGGTCCATTTACTTCTCCAGCCTTCACAGACTTTTTTCTAACAATATTTCCACTTGATAAAACTTTAGTCTTAGTTGTGGTATCAGGGTGAATTGGAATGTTTCTGACCTCGCTCCCACTCTCCCCTTTGTCCGGTTTACGTCACAAAGCCTCTGACTGCTCCCAGCACTGCAAAAAATAAATCATTGTCACAAGAGAGTTTACTTTTACGCAGCGAAAAGAGTTCCCGCCCTTTTTTACCAGCGCAAGTGACACCAGACCATTGAGGATGCACAGCTTTTCCCGAGCGTTGAGGTGGAGAAAAAGCACTCAGTGAGGGGCGGTTGATTGACTTGAGCAAAATAAACAAAAGAAAACTCTGGCTTTGTCCTTCTCCTCACGAACTCATGGGTGAACATAAGTCAAAAGAACACCATAGACAGTAATATAATTAAGGCGAATTTCTGGTGCCGCCGTAAATTATTCAATTATTTTTAAAATCTTTTCAATCTCATCACATTAACATACAAACCAAAATATTAACTCGATAACAATTATACTCGCCCCAGGGTCATCTACTGATTAAGAGTAAATTGGTGGGAATTGAAATAATTACACAATTGCTTCTGTTCACCAAATAAGCTAGAAACAGGTTACTGAAAAATATTCAATAACTTGTTTCTCGCTAACCATACATATGCACACACTTGTTGACTCTCTCACTGCTCTACTGCTTCTCCCTTTTTCCAATGCCAAAGTGCCTTCTCTCTTTCTTCTGTTAAAGGAATACCGCATCGTCATTCAGTCGAGTTGTTATTGCTGCTGGTGGTCTTAGTAGAGTCTATCTTATACGTCGTCTCTTCTTCTTTTGCTTGGCAGTGGTTCCAACAGAACTCAATGTCTCTGTCGGTCATCGTGATGCTTACTGTTCGGCTTCATAAAATGGAATGACTTGAATGAATGAATGGAAATATGACTCTCAGTGAATTCCATAAACTTATATTCTCATAATAGCTAATAATGGTAATTCGTTCCTAAAAATATTAATGCATTTGTCGTTCGTCAAAAATGCATGATGAAAGACTTGTGCACTTTAATGTTTTTCTACTGGCCAAACCGTGCTAATCTACAATTCATGCATTTTTGAGGGCCGGTTAATTCAATGCGTTTTTTCAATTCCATCTTTACTAATAGATAAAACCATTAAAATTACAATGCCAATAAAACAAACAGAATTATGTAAGATTAATAAAGAATTCCAAAAAATGACGTACATATCCGCCGTACAAGTCCTAAATCTAATAGTTATGTACCACTACAGTTGCATTTGTCATCGCCCGAGTAATCAGCAAGCATAACGAAAAGAGACGCTGACATTCCTATAAACTGACACAATGAGATGATTTAACTATTGTGTCGCCTTATCATCGTCATTAATTTGTAATAAACTCGACTAGTGATTTTTTTCAGCACTGCTTACTGTAATAAGAAATCCTTTGTTAATAAACAGCTCATCACGACCGAGACCTAAGGGGTTTTCCTTCATTTCATCTACCATCAGTATAGCTTCCATATACATTTCTCTGTGCTCCTCTTTGGAAACGCTGTTAAAAGCACAACGTCTAACCCACATTCGGCAAAACTGGTTCTAAAGATAAAATGTTCAATTTAAACTTGACTTGAAAGGAAAATGTGTGATTGGTGATAGCTTAGGCAAGGAACTTTAGCTCACAAAAAAGGTTCTTTTAGGTAGGTTAATAAGTCGCTAAAATCCTCAAAATATCTCATTAAGAAGATTATTAACTTTTAATTTTTTATGTACAATGATTCATGATTTTTCGAAAATCGAGGTTCATAGACCATGCCTACAACAAAAATACCACAAATTTAACAAAAATACTTTTTTAACTTATGCAACAATACAGCAAGTATTAACGTTTACAAGTTAGTAGAGAATATGTGTTAGTGTTAGTAAGTTCAAAATTGCAAACAATGTCCATTTCCAATATTACACTTTGCAGCTTTTGATTTAATGTAAATACTTGTCTGAATGTGTTGTAAACGTTGGGATTTTTAACAAAAAAACAGCTTGGAACACACTAAAAAATGTTAACTGATAGTGTTCTTTTAACAGTTTCATAGATAAACACTCACAGAAACAAAATAGTTTTGTGAACTGTCACTGAGGTTGTAAAATATACAATTCCTGTCCAGTTGGAAATGTGTCTTTTTCAGCACGTTCACATTTTTGAACCAGTACAAAAATGACGATTTTGAACTAAGTTTTTGCCTCATTTGAAAATTAAAATTCACAAAGTAGCAAAATAACGGAACAAAATGATTTCGTTTTGACGAAATGTATTGGACTTTAACTAAAGTCCAATTAGGTAGACTTTAGAACATTATTGCCACTAACACCAGTGAGTGGCAATGTAAATATAGTACAAGTAAAAATCTGAAATACGAACTTTAAATGAATACATGCAGGTAGTTTTGATTAAAACTGAAAGTAAGATTAGTAGAATATTGAAAAGTATGGTAAAATGGTTTATCATATATATACCCTTGTTAACTAATGTATGCCTTATTTTTAAAAAAATCATCCAATTAAGCATGCATAGTTGTGGTTTAGGCATTTAGGTCACTAAATCCCAAAATATTCTAGTTAGGTAACTAAATGTGTGCCTTAAAGTACGTGTTTTCATGGGATTCGCCCAAAAATGAAAGCTCATGGTGATCTGTGAAACTATATGGAATTTGATTTTACCTCAAGTTTCTTGCTTTAGTGATGTCAACCATTCTAGTAACTAGAGTCTTATAAAAAATCTCAATTTTTTCCTTATTTTAGAAGTACCATAAATACAACAAACATACAAATATGATGGGGCCCATTAGATGGGCGAATTACATATTGTACTTACTTTGTCCGATGCTATTGTTGCAATGTAGTACGTCACCAGACTTTTGATCATGCCGATTGTCGTCACAAAGAAAACAATGCTAGTAGTTTCCTTAAGAAGAACAAATCTGAGAAACATAGCAACCTGCAGTAAATTGTAGATATGACACAGGGATAAAAGTTTGCCGAATGTTTCGTAAAAAGAGTCCGTTGATTTGGCTAGAATTTCGTACTGACGCCATTTTTCTTGAAAGTCAGTGTACTTGATACCAATGGGCTGTAGTAGATTGAGTGATGTTGCAAAATGATTTACGTTAAAATATAAGGACAATGCTGACAATAAGATAACATCAGCAATTAATAACTCCTGTAGTGTTCCGCAGAAGCACCAAATAAATTGTGGAACAGCGAGGGCCAAAGACGTAAAAGTAACATTTGTTGAGTATGCATGGTCAAGCTTGTCAGTAGCATTTTTGTAATCAAAATTTGACCAAATAAACAAAGTATGACTCATGTCGTAAGATCTCACCTGGAAAATGCTTTGCAATGACCATTTGTAAAATGACAAATTTCCAAAGATGGATGTCAACATAGCTATTACAATAGAAAATATCGCAAAAGCAAATGGAAATCGTGGTGTTGGATTTGACGCAAAAAACCCGAAAGAAGCAGCATCCAGGTCCAATATAGTCATTCGAATTGCTTTGTTGTGTAATACGTGCAAGCTTACGTAGTATATCTGAATTATACAGTACACGAGTAAAAACCCAAGTTGAATATAATCGTGCAACTCTCCACTATCAAGAAATTCAATAATATCAAATTTTAAAATATCTACTGTATAGCAGATTGATGATAATACCAAAATCCAAAACATGACCTGTCAAGCAAAATACAATGTTTTATTTATCACATACAATGTTTTGTCATCAATTAATTAAATTGAAATCTTAAAATTTTACGAAATATTTTTTTTGCATATTGTCTTACTACTAAATTAACTTCAACTCCAAAAAATAGTGACATAACACAAATTATTGAAATTTTTTCAAGCTCGTACATTTGAAACTTGTGCGAACATTTTTCTAGAAATTGTATACTACTGCCAACAAGGGCAACAACAAAGGGAGTCCTATTTAAAGCAGCCATGGCCATACATAACGTTTTACTTAGGTCTGAGCGTAGGCCAAGATTGTGTTTAAGGTTTCTTCAAAACGAAGAACTTGCAGTTAATTTCGCAATTAATCATACATACACTGGTTGTAGTGTTATGAAAAACTGCACAAGATCAAGTAACCAGTTTTATTTAAAGTTCGGACAGTTTATTAGATTTGCCTATGATAATACAATCTGCAAAATGCCTAGGAGCTGGCCAATTCCTATCCATACATGATTATGGTTCAGCTAATGATAATAATAAGCAACGTTACCATTATAAGAAACTGGTAAAAGAAAATGTACATTAAACTACACATATAATAGGTTTACTCTCAGGGGAATCCCTAGTTATTGCACGTCGGCACAAAAAATACAACTAAACTGATAATGCACTACAGGTGGCACTACATTATTTTTGGAGACCAGTTCAGAATATTATTTGCTTTAATTCCTTTTGATGGGAAGAAAGTATATCGATTTTGTGTCGTTATTCTAATTATCGTGGTTTCAGACAACTGAACTTTAGAGTATTTGTGTGAGGATAAAAAATGCATGAGAATACCTATATTATATTAACTCTAAGTTAGACTAACCTATTTAGATTACTCATATGCGACCTGTATGCAATTCTTTCCTCTTAGCAGACAGTTTTCCTATTACGAGCGAGGGTTGTATTTTAAAGTATGAATGGAGTATAATTTAGTGAATGAAATGTAAACAATAGTAAGCGAATCTAAATGATAAACCTAATCAAAGACCGAAATGGAATATATACTTACAGCTTTGTAGTAAAAAGCAAATCCAGTACGATTGCGTTGGACTTCAGTGACATGGAAGTGCGAAAGTCCCAGTTGATTCATAAATTGAAACCAGATGTGCAAATGTGAAACATTCGTATTGACAGACTGGTGTTCCAATGCATCATTTACATGGTACATTTCGTCATGATTGCTTTGAATTTTATGTCGAATCGATTCGTTTCTTGCATTCTGTGAAACCTTGCAAAATTTGTCGCGTAAAAATTCCCAGGGAAATGATAATTTAGTGGTTTTAAGCGAAGGTTGGAGGCAGGACGGGGCAGATCTTTGCCGAGGTAATTCAGCTAGATTTTCATCAACATCCGCAAAAGTGCTAGGCAAGTTAAAGTGGAATGGACCATTTGCGCGGACAGGAGCAGAATGTCTTCCATTACGTGGAGATATTCCCATATTATAGTTTTCACTAGGAACCATATTTTCAATCTGCAACTGGAGACTGCCATTACCGGCGCATATATTATTGCGTCGTTTGGATCGCTGATTTTCCCTCCTGACAGAAGTTTCTGGAGCGGGACAAATAACAACACTTCTACTACAGCTTGGAATCTGATCAGATTTCTTGTCGTCCAAAATCGTGCACTCATGGAAATTCCCTGCAGTTTTGTTGTGCACGCTGTCATCGCTAGAACAGGATGTGTTCGTATTGTCCATCTCCACGGTCTCTCTAAATGAATCAGTCATTCCAAGCAGATCGCTTTCCAAAGTCCAAGTTTCTAGTCCAAAATTATTGTACTCCACATCTGTGGAATCGTCGCTATTGTTACATGTTTTGTTCACAACACCCGGCATTGTCTCATCGTTAAGATTGATGTTTGTATCATCCTCAATTTCAGCAATCAACTCTTCCTCTGTAATTTCCGTATTTTCAGTCCGAAATACCGCAATTTCAATCATTTCATTCTCCTCGCCATTTGTGTTGTAATTCCATCCATTTTCAAAGTTGAAAGAGTAGTTAAATGAACCCATAACTCACAACTGAATTAGGACTTATTGAAAATTTTGTGTTGAACAAGGTGATTCTAAGCTAATTAAATTGCACAAGATGTTGTTTATACGTAGTTTATGAAAACATACACTACTGACAAATTTGCAGAGACATTTTTATTAGTACATTCCTACGTTTGTTACTTACTCCTTAATCTGCCTGATGAGAATGAAAAAGATGTCAATGTTTATGTAGCGGTTTGCATTGCTGCTCAGGTACAACTAAATTCTCTTGCGTGCTATAAAGAATACCAAGGAAGTGCTGCACAGGTATATATTATTACATGTTTGAAAAATTAAAATGACAACAAAATTAACTGCGAAAAATAGAAAAGCCACGTTTCATTCTGCCCGGACAAAAATCTAAAAATAAAACGAAATATCTAAGCTTACTTTTCCTTGGGGTATCGGAATCAACATGTACAGTGCTTTTTATTAGAAGTTCTCATGAATTCGTTTTAGACATGAATGCAATTGACTGATAATATGATTGACAATATGCGGCATTGGCCACACATTGGGTTGTCTAGTTATGTTGTTTTAATAAATTTTGGACTAGCAAATAACTACCATGGGATAACTTTTACATGCTAAAAGTAAATTATATTTTGCACGTGCATGTGGTCTCGTCTCTCGTGTCTGCTGCAACTGGTCTTTGTTAAATTTCACGTAAATCAATTGTGTCGTAGTCACTTTAAAGCCACTTTTAAGCCTACATTCTTATGCTCAGATACAATGTTGGTGTAAAAATCCTTCAGTATTGTTTTTGTGCGAATGCTAAAGTGATTCAATGCTTAACAAAAGTACGATATAATTTTTACAACAGCATATTAAACATATTGGGCTAGTATTTACACTGCCGATCAGCAAGTAGAAAAAAGCGCGATGAAAGCAGCCAAAGTGTTCATACTGCACACGCAGTTTGCTGTGGCAGTATTTTTTATGCTGCCGCTTTTTTTCTTTTTGCTGCGGCAGTTTTTGTTGCTCACGTTAAAATGCGTTGGTGTTCACACAGCCTGGCTTTTTTCGGCTCAACCAGTCAAAATGTTTGACGCGCCGACGAAAAGTTGAAGCTTCGTCGGAAGAAGCTGAAACTGCGAGACAGCTGCTTTTTTGGTTTTTTTATTTGGAGCGATGATAAACCTATTCAAATAGCCACGTAAACACTAGGAATAGATGTGGCGACACAATTCATGTATTATTTCGTAGCTGAAAATCTGAAATTTAATCAACCCCCAGGGGGTCATTGGGGGAGTTAAAAATTAAATTTTACCAATTTGACTAAAAGTTTGCACATGAGCACACTTAGGTACTGGCATCTCTGTGATATTACTTGAGCAAATTTGATTAACCCCATGGTGTCATTTTGGGGATATGCATTAAAAATTATTAAACTGTACCCAAATTAGCTCAAATTTTGTATCAAGTTTGACCTTTTTGCTGAGCCCGGTGTCCTTTAGAGGGCATTATTCTATATAACTAATGCAATAGGATATCAAGCTAAAAACAAACACCTTGCGTGAAGCAATTCAATTTGTCAGCTTGCACTAGTAACCAGTACATAGAGCTATTGTTCGACTATTCAGGTCGATCTAGACATTCAAACTTAATCATTATTGTAATTAAAAATAACTGAAACAACATACAATTTCAAGAAAACACTACTACTAACGAGGAGGATGCAAGGTCAATAAATCAAATTAGCGGGCGAAATTAACATTAAAATACGTATTCGCATGTGTACAATACAGTGGTGACATTTTTATTCCCGAATGGTCAGTGTCAGTAACGTCAGTTGACGGTTAAGTTTAACGCTTCACGTACAAAGAAGGGATGTACTTGTATAACCTAGCGTGTTAATTATATAGGTAGGTAGATAAGTACTTATGTTTATTCAAAACATCGCACAACAATACATTTTTACTTTTTTGCGCTCTATGCTGATCTCAAAGAGCGCAATAAATGCAAATCTATATAATTATTACGGTAGGATATACAAGTACATCCCTTCTTTGTACGTGCAGCGTTAAACTTAATCGTCCACTGACATCACCGGCACTGACCATTCGGGAATAAAAATGTCGCCACTGTATTTTACACATGCGAATACATATTTTACAGTTAGTTTCGGCCGATAATTCGATTTATTGATCTTGCATCCTCCTCGTATGTACAAATCACGAGATATGTCGCTATAAAGAAATTATCACAATAATCTTGTCATTCCATCCAACCAAAGTAGCGGTTTATTTTGCTGCTTTGGTGTTCGTACACGTTTGGACATGCAGCATGCGGCAAACAGCTTTTTCTGTCTAGTTTTTTCGGCATCAATCTTGTGCTGTAACTGAACACGTAGTTTTTTAATTTGAACATGCAGTTAAATACCGGCAGAAAACTGCGAGCTTCTTGCATCGCGCACTTTTCTGCTTTTTGCTCGGCAGTGTGAATATCCCATAAGGTTTGTTCAACATATAAAGATACTTTTTTGATGTCCAACAAATATGACAAAGATACGAAAATGAAAGTGGCTTATATAAATTTTGAATTCAGCGCATTTAGCGTACATTATGTCATGTCGTGTTTTAAAACATTTATCAATTTTATGTAAACATGGCACGACAATTTGAATGGGTTTTCTTTTTAGTAAAACCAAAAATCAGGTCGTCGGGTCAAATTACAAAACTGTGAGACACTAATGGGCTATTTACACTGCCAAGCAACAAGCAGAAAACTGCACGATGAAAAATGCTCGCAGTTTTCTGTCGGTATATAACTGCGTGTTCACTTTAGAAAACTGTGTGCTTACACACAGCAAATGTTTGACGCCAAAAAAAGCTGAACAGCAACTGCTGCGAGCATCATGCTGCACATCCAAACGTGTGCGAACACCAAAGCAGCAATCTGCTTTTTTGTTACAGTGCCCCAATATATTGTGGCATTCTATTTGTAATATATCCGCACATAATATTACATGTGTGTATTTTAGTTCACACTGCAGTAGGATTGTTTTGTCATGTAAAAACTGTTTAGTGATCAATATTATTGTTTAGTACGGTGTAAGGTACTTTTTAGAAGATGGATGGGCTTTTCCAGTTGGTTCGATTTATGTAAATATTGTGAGTAGTTCGTGTAATATTATTCCTTGTCTTTGTCTTAAAATTCCATTGTAATTTTTTACTCAAGTTCATGGGTTCATTTGCATCGTGTACTCAATATTTTGTTAATAAG
>JAHZNB010007689.1:0-11785 GCA_027744295.1 Callyntrura guangdongensis | reverse complement strand
CCATTTTGAACCAAGTTATTTGGTCCAGGTTAAGTTTTAACAAAAATAATAATATCGAGCGCACATTGGCTTTGTTTAGGTACTGTGAATTGACCAAATCCAGCGAAAGTTTATGTCGTTCATATATAAATATTTTTTGTATTAATTCTGTACGGATTGTGCCTCCCAGCCATGTTTCATGTCATACTTTTACTTACTGTAATAATCGTACTTTTTTACCGCGTGTTGTTGTTGGCTGTTGGTGAGACTGTGAGAAGAATCTACGCCAAAATGTCCATGTCTCAAGCACAAGAACACTGTACTTGTAAAACAACCACAGCAAAAATGGCAACAATAATCCGGCGTTTGTTTCGTTTTGTTGGCATATTTTTACCAGAAAGAAACAATCATTTCAACTCCAACTATTGTAGATGTAAACTGGCGCTAATTATGTAGCATATGTAATGGGTCAACTAAACCATGGCTTTGATGGCATTTCAACCCCACATTAATACCTTGAAAAGTACTCGAGTGCTACCTGATGATTATCAGGCTACAAAAGAGTTCCAAAATGAAAATAATTTTGCTATTAACCACGAAATCCTTTGGTTGATGGCAAAGTGGCAACCGATGATGTCCAGTGAAGTGTGTTATGCAAGGTATATATAGGGTATACTGTATACAATGTGCGTAGGTCAGTCAATGTTGGTCATACGGTACCTTTTCCAATTTCCAGTAAAGAAGGAACGCGATCGGTGGAATCGTGTTTTAGAATGATGGTATGGTAATTCATGAACCAATATGTGCCAGAGAAGAGCTATTATTGACGAATACTCTAAGGTTTCTAATGTTTCTAATGAAACTTTACGAAAAAATATTTGCATTTTAATTTTGACTTTCACCGAGAGAAAAGGTTTCACTCTCACTCAAATAATTATTTCAAATGTTGATTTTTGTATAAATTATGAAAGATTGCAGCAAACTGTAATTTTGAATCGAAAAAAATTGTCTAAACTGGAAACAAAGAAAACCAACCAACATCTCATCATTCTCATTTCTCAATCTCTCATCTCAACATGGACACCAGACGAAAAACGCGAGTTCGCGTTTGCCCCATTCCCCAGTCGACTTTCACCAGTTATATGGATGAGGGCTACATCCACTTTCGAGCGGGTCACTACAGAAAAGCTCTGTTTTGTTACGATCGTGCTCTGGATCTTCAACCCAGTAACAGATCGGCTCTTGTTGCTCGTTCCCAATGTCATCTTAAGTTAGGAGATGCCGCGTCCGCATTAAACGATGCTCAAGCTTCATTTTCTGAAAACTCTGAAAAGGCATACATTCGCGGTTTGTATCAATTCGCAGAAGCCCTATTTAATTTAGGACAGTTTGAGCAGGCCCTCATTCAATATCATCGGGGTTTTCGTGCGCGTCGTGACAAGGAAGAGTTTCGGATTGGCATAAATAAAAGTCAAGATGCCATCCGTAGAGCGATTGGAGACAGACAGGCAACGCAAATCGAAGACTTGGATAAGATCCTTCCCAAAATTGAAGAGATGCAAGCTGCTCTTACAGGAAATATGGAACACTGTTGCGTTCTCGCGACAGAAAACGAAGGCGACCTCAAAAGAAAACAACTTAGTAGTAAAGGAAAAAAAGGGCTGAGCAAGGCCCGAGCCAGATGGGTGGATAGAGAGGTACTGGGAGTACTACAGCAAGATAAAGATTATTTAACCAAATTCCTGAAACGACCGGATATTATGGGCGATCAACAAAGTGGTTCTGAAGTACTCCGAGACAACGCCCGGGAAGCTTTGAATTATTTGGAAATTCGGGAGCAATTTTGGCGTCAGCAGAATCCAATGTATGCAAGAAAGGTTGGTCTAAATTTTAACAACGACATGGTGCTCCAGTATGAAAAGCAAGAACACGAAAGGATGGAAGCGTGTTTGAAGATCAAAATGGACGCTGCTCGCGGTGCCGTGCTAAAGAATATCCAACAGATTGAACATGCGTTAAAAATTGGTCGTGCTCAGGATTGCCAACTGGAATGTGAACGGGCTTTGCGACAAATGAAGGAAATTTCTCTGCTATTGCTTCCCCAGAAGCCGGAATTCATGACAGAAGTGTTACACTTTAAAGGCCTAGCCCTGATGAAACTAAAACAATACGACCAGGCCGTCAACGCATTCCAAGAAGAGTATAACGTAGCAAACGAACAGAAAATGACAGATGCCAAAAGTCGTGCGCTGGATTACTTGGGAAGATCCTTTGCCATGAAGGGAGCGTACACGGAAGCCGCAGAAATTTGGGACAGTCGGTTGGCCATAGCTAAAACTCCCGTGGAGAGGGCCTATCTATTCCACGAGATTGGACGGTGCTATTTAGAAACGAATAAACCGGACCTGGCCAGATTTTACGGCAATCAGAGTTTGGAAGAGGCGAATAAAATAAACGACGATATATGGGCAATGAATGCTAACATATTGTTGGGCCAGTGTGATAGTAAGTTGACAGTACAACACACTTTGACCATTTCTGTTCCACAAATCTCATTTTAGTGAGACATCTTATTGTCATTTTAGTTAAAACGATGAATCTAGAACGGGCCTTGACGTCCTTCGAACAGGCAGAGGAGAATGCCATTCGATGTGCAAACAAAGGTAACGTCAGCCTCCTCAGAGAAGCTCAACAGTGTCTCAAAGTGTGGATTGAAAAGCGTGAAAATAAAAGTAATGAGCAACAGGGAACCCCACAGGAGTCACAGGGATCTGATCAAAGTCTTGACGAAAAAGATGAATAGGCTGAGGAAAATTCATTTATATAGAAAAAACTTGCGTAAAATATTTTGTACAATCAATCCAAATAATAAAATGAACAGCAAACAGTATGACACCAACATAATGGAATTCTACAAATCTAGCTCTAATAAAACTTGCCCTGTAGCATCGGTTAAAAAACATGACACGGCCAACAAAAATCCACTTTTGTAACAAAATCGTTGGTTGTAGCGCAATTGTGAAACATCTTAAATGTCAGACAGGTAACTCAAAAAAGAAAACAAATCACCTAACAAGGGGTAATTCAATCCCTTGGAGTTGCCGCATGGGTAATTTTATTTACCTATTCGCTCAGGTACCACCCAAAATCTAGTTTTTAAATAAACTATGACATACAAACAAGTTCAATCTCATGTTTTCGAGGCTTAAATAATAAGCTCAAAGTGATGACTATTTTCATTGCATGAAACGAACGGTCGTCAACAGTCAACATGTTTTTTTCGTAGCCTCGCCTTGCTATAAAGCAAAAAAAAAGGACTTACATGTTACTCATTGGAACAAAAACAATATTGCACCAGATAAATATGTACATAATGCCTGCCTATATTTTTATTACCTACATAAATGCAAAGTGGAAAAATGAAGGTTAAGAAAACAAGCATCAACCAATATTTCTTCTTGCTGCATGGAAAAGTTTCATGATAACTTTGTTACTTACTGCTATATATGCAATAGTTTTGATATTGTGGACGATTTTTGGTTGATGATGGGATGGGTTGTTTAGCTGCGGAATTTTTGTTGAGGTTGAAGCACCTCAGAAATATTGAATATATGACACTGATGTATGTACAAGGATTATATATTTATGAAACTTGTGAAAGCTTGAACCACTTGGTAAGATCAGTTGCCTAACTCGTGGCAGTGCCAAATCTCTGACAGAGCGAGAGCACTGAGCACACCAGGACCATGGTACGATGCCATACTAACATTGGATACACATTTGCCATACACAACATAATACGACTTTGGCAATGTCTTGGTTTTTTAGCGTTAGCGACCCAGTAAAATGTAAATTCATGGAACGGATCATACGCAGACCGCAGATCAGATGAGCCAAATGCACATCTCGGTTGTGTGTGCGTTGTGAATCTGTGTTCTGTATCCATGTTTTACTTTGAATGAAGACTCTGACTCTGACTGAGGTGTAAGGAGGACACAGGTTAAAAAAGAAGTTAAAAAAACGGACAGGCTTTTTCCTTTCTCTTCGTTTTGATGTGAGTGTCAGTGGGTTTAATTAGTTCCACCGTTTTATGGCCTGACAACTACCAGTGTATGTTGGTGCTGGTGCAATTTTAATATAGTTGGGAAGGTTGTTAATTTTCAGTTGAGTTGAAAATGGGCTCCAGCGCTAACATTGTTGGTGAGGTTAGAGTGATTCAACTGGAGGAGCAAAATTTGGATGGGACAGTTTATCGAGCGGAGAAAGGTAGGAATACTTTTACGCATCTTACCTTGAAAAATTTCTCGGTCCTGTAAACTTTGTTAAAGCGCATACATTTTTGTAAATTTAATAGGTACTACTATACAGTTCAGACTTTCTCCATCCTTACATGGCTGTCAGGTGATTCTCCACACGAATCATCCTCTCAGTGTCGGAACCAACTTTTGCCGCAGCAAATACTACAAGGTCAACTGGGTAGTAGATCGGCAAAACGAAGAAACGTATGCAAATGTGGTGGCTTCTATTGCTGGGAGCTTTCAGTTTTACTTCACCAAGGACGGGTATAAATGAACAGTGAATACAGATACTACACAAAAATTTTTGCGAGATTTGTTGTTAGCTAAAAGTTGTTTTTACAATCTCCTACTCACTACTACAACATCCTTCGTCGTAGTTCTTCTGCATTACATTGTCTAGATTGAGATTGCTTTTCCAGTAGCGTACCTATACACCGTCATGGGCAATGATGATGTTTCTATTACACTCGTGCATGGCCATGCAAACACAATAATGCAATGTAGCCTTTTCTGTTCTGCTCATGAAATTTGTCCTATGTATACTTATTCGGTACATGATGATATATTGATATATTATTAATTCAACTCTCTGGATATATCGGTATACTTTGTTCCTGTAGAAATCAAGCCGGTTCGGGGTTTTTTATAGTCGACCCTGTACTACGGATTGGGAAAGATGATAGAGTTCTTAAACTTGATTCGATATCGTGTCAAACGCACCTTGCAAAATCTTTAGGAGACTTTTCCATGTGGAAAATCCGTTTAGAAGTAGCCCAAAAATCGGGCTATAATATGGTACATTTTACACCGATTCAGGTAAAAAAAAGTCAGCAAGAATGATTTCATGCAAAATGTAGGTCATTTAAAATAAAACGGATGTATGAACAATAATTTGATGTAGGAACTTGGGGCATCTAATTCCTCATACTCACTTGCAAACCAAAATGAGCTAAATCCTATTTTTGGGGAGGCAGCTACTTTTGAGAAGATTGGAAAACTTGTGCAAGAGATGAAGACGGAGTGGGGAGTAAGTAGTTAGCTTTCTTTTGCATTATTATTGCAGTTAATCCGTACGCCCGCTTAGCTGATTTATGATAAACGTTAAAATTATTTTTCAGATGCTGTCAATATGCGACTTGGTGCTGAATCATACCGCGAATGAGACACCATGGTTGAGAACAAACCCAGAATCTTGCTACAATCTTGAAAATAGTCCCCACCTGCGTCCAGCATATTTGTTAGAATGTGCCATGAATCAGTTAAGCGATGATATTGCTCAAGGAAAATACCTTTCACGAGGGCTCTCCTCAAAGATTAATTCTGAGGAACACTTGTCGGTAAGTACCCAACATGCTAATCAATGCTACCCATAAACCCATCATGTACAATAAATAGTGCAACCTCTTGTTATCGTACGTAATTTTAGACAACCAAAACAATTTTGCACGAGCTAATTCCTCCCTTAAGACTGGAAGAAATGTTCATGGTAAACGTAGAGGAAGTTAGCAACGAATTTAAAAAGAAACTTCAGTCTATCTCCCCAAGGGCGAATAGCTCTGAAGGGGATGTGTCAAGAATTGTTATCATCCAAGACACTCTTTACCGTCGATTAAAATCCACCGTTGATTTAGATATAGCAGCAGAAGTATATTACTACAAACGGCACGATGAAGACAATAATGTCGCAATTAATAGGGCTATTGACAGTCTAAAGGGAAAATTGAATAATTTAAATGAAGGAGCTAAGCACGTAATCCGATGCCATATTGAAAGTGCGGTTGATAATGTACTAGCTGGTGCACGGTATGAAAGGCTTCAAGTGGACGGTCCTCGGTATCCAGAAGTTACTGATGAACATCCATTAATTCACAGGTAATGCTGTCGTTGTACTATACACTACAAGAGGTGAGGCATTTATTGGATTATTTTGTAAAATGCATTTCGTTTTGGTAGGTATTTCTTAAAAGTTGACATGCCAGATAATGAACCTCTTGAAGACGAGGAAGCGTTAGCGTTTGGGGAAAAAGGAAAATTTGTTTTGGCTCATAACGGCTGGGTGATGAACGATGATCCGTTAAAAAACTTTGCTGAAGAGGGTTCAAATGTTTACCTACGCCGTGAGTTGATTGCCTGGGTAGATAGCTGCAAATTAAGGTATAGCCTGGGCTAGAGTACTTATGTTTGACATATTTCTTTTAGTGTCGCTTCTTATTTTGCTACATTGCACCTTGTGGTATGTTGAGACTTGTGTTTCCAATTTTTAGTATTGATATTGTGCAGTGTGTGGAATTTATCGATTTTTAGAGGCTATGTCAGCTTGGGATTCACATGAGGAAGGGCGGCTGGTTTTCCGTTATGGCGGAATACCAGTAGGGGCCTTTCATCAAGAGATGGTACGGCCAATGGTATCTGGAATTGCTCATGCTCTGTTTATGGATGTTACGCATGATAATCCTAGGTTTGTGATTGAAAATGTTTGCTTCCTAAATATATTAAAGTGTTCATGGGGGCTGTTTTGCTTATTTATTTTTCATTTTTTACTAGTCCCATTGAGAAAAGAAGTGTTTATGACGTTCTTCCAACTGCGGCGTTAGTGGCAATGGCATGCTGTGCAACTGGGAGTAACAGGGGGTTAGATGAACTAATTCCTCATCACGTTAGTGCTTTGTTTTAAGATTAAGTCAAGTTGAACATGGTGATTTCGACATGCCAGATTATTGCTTCAGTTGTGACAGCATGTCTCATTTAAACGGTTGTAGATTCATGTTGTGGAAGAGAAACGCTTTTACACCAACTTTGTTTCGGTGGAGGGAAAATCAGGTAATGGATTGGTTAACCAAGCATCTGGTGTAATTAAAGCAAGGCGAATGCTCAATAACCTACATGCCCAACTTGGAAATAATGGCTTTAATGAGGTACGTCAGTTGATTGAGTTTAGTGTTTACATGTCGTTAAAGCACCTTTCTGGTTTGCATATTCTGACATAAAGGTGTCGTTAAATCAACAGGTTTATGTGGATCAAATGGAAACGGACATAGTAGCTGTCACAAGACACAATCCTAGAACCCATGAAAGAATTGTACTGGTTGCTTATACTGCTTTCAGTTATCCAGATCAGCATTTTAAAAGATGTGACGGAATTAAAGATTTGATTTTTGAGGGTGAATTAGAGGAAATAGTTGTGGAAGCACAACTCAAACCAATAGATGAGTAAGAAATCGTTCGTTTTTATTTTTTCCATTTTCTTCACGAACAGTAAATAAGTACATAAACATCGTATATGAGCTATGTAACGGTCATTTTCGCAGAAAAAACGGAACTTTCCCCCGACCAAGCAATTTCGTAGAGCATCCAATTTTTCTACAGGGTCTTACCGAATATACTTGCGATGTCAGAGAAAACATCATGGTTGAAAAGTCAAATTTCGTACGAGTAGAAGGTAACGCTGTCAAGTTTACCAATTTCCAACCAGGATCAATTATCGTATTTAGGTATGAAGTTTTTGTATAATAATTAAGGTCTATGTCGACATCTAACACGGATTGTTTTACAAATTAAAACTTTTTCTGCAGAATCCTACCACCCACAAATATTACCAAAGCACTACAGTCTTTAAAGCAGTTACTCGCCCCTGCAAATATGAAAAAACTCACTGGTGAACTTTCTTTAGGAGAGTTGAGTAAAGTTTTGTATCGGTGTGCCGAAGAAGAGGGCGAAGATACTGGTTATGGAGCGTATGATATTCCAAAGTTTGGGAAGCTAGTTTACTGTGGTTTGCAAGGTATCAACAGTGCTATGATGGCTGGGATTAGGTCAGGAAATGATTTAGGTCATCCTATTTGTGATAATCTCCGCGCGGGAAATTGGCTTATGGGTGATTAGTCAAAATCAAATCATGCACACAAATACATGCATATGAATGGTAAATATTTAATGATTCTGCTTAATTTTACAGATTACATCTACGGAAGGTTGCTTAAAGACCAAAAAACGAAACCGATTGGGGAATTTCTTCAAGAATGTTTTAAGAATGTAGCAGAGTTTCCAAGATATTTGGTGCCAGCTTATTTTGATGATGTTTTAAGAATTGTTTGCATGGCTTGTTATGACTCGGCAATTTCTAAAATGTCCAAGTATGTTGTCGTATTTTACGTAAAATCCTTTTGAGATTGACTAGAAAAATTTGTAGAGTTAAAAGCGTATTTTTTATGTTTTTTGGTTTTTATTAGGTTTATACAAACTTCGTCTCCATTTTCCCAAGCGTTAGGACTGTGTTCACTCCAGTTTTGTGCATTGAGTAAATCAGGTCCCTTGCCTCCTATGAGCCCATGCTTGGCTGAACCGAAACCTCAGCTTTACAAAACTGAAAATGGCTGTGTGCAAGATTGTGTATCATTGGCAGCAGGTACAGTTTTATTATTGTAAAATTCATGGGAGCATAGGGGACACCAAATTGACATTTATCATGTTTTTTAAATGTTGAATGAAAGGTCTGCCTCATTTTTCCACCGGCTATATGCGTAACTGGGGAAGAGATACATTTATTTCAGTACCAGGGCTTCTTGTTGTCACTGGTCGTCATCAAGACGCCAGGTATGGGTTGTCCGAAACACAATACCTTGTAACAAAATCCCATAGTCTTGTTGAAAATCGTTGGAGAAAAAATGTTCTTGATTGTTTGTAGGTATCATATTCTAGCCTACGCATCAGTTTTGCGCCACGGGCTGATACCCAATCTGTTAGATCGTGGAACGAACAGCAGATACAATTGCAGAGATGCCACATGGTTTTGGCTTCAATGCATTAAAAAGTACGTTACAACCGTACCACAGGGTGAAACTTTGCTCAAGGATAGAGTTTCGCGGATGTGGCCCAACGATTTTGGGGAGGCGGTTCTTGATCATTCCGTGGTATGCAATGGTTAAAATCAAGTGGCAATAAAGGGGTGAACTCAAACTCATATAGTGTGACTGTCTTTAGGAACAATCACTTGAAGATGTGATACAAGAAGCGCTAGAAAAACATTTTCAAGGAATCAATTTTCGTGAAAGAAATGCAGGACGTCAAATAGATGCCCACATGAGTGATCAAGGGTTTAACGTTACAGCCGGGATCGATTTGGAAACCGGTATAACATGTTCAAAATCGACTGCACGGACTATTAACGTCTGTCGTCTCGTCGGTGTAACATATACCTCTTTCTGAGGAAACTAAGCTTAACAATAATGACAAAATGTTTTTTTAATTAACTTTTTTTACCCAAAGGGTTTGTATATGGGGGCAATGCATCAAATTGTGGTACGCATACATAGAAAAGAAATTTACGCCATTTATTCATATGTAAATCGTGAATTGCGTGAATCTGTCAAATTTAAAATAACGTACTGTTATAAATTTCAAACAGGAACATGGATGGATAAAATGGGAAGTAGTGAAAAAGCTGGAAATAAAGGTGTTCCAGCTACTCCTCGTGACGGGTCTGCCGTTGAGCTTGTTGGACTTTCTGCTAGCGTACTGAAATTTTTGCATGAAATGAATGCTGCAGGAAAGTATCGGTACAGTGGAGTGAAGCGAACAATGCCCAATGGTTAGTAAACATCGTACCTAAATGTAGTTTTTTACATGCCATGTCAATCAGTCAATCATCAATTGCTATTTAGCTATGAAAACTTTGCGATATTTGAACTGATTTAAGATTTATTAACAACAGGTAGTGTTGTCCAATGGTCTTTTGTGGAATGGTATGAAAAAATCAAGACTAACTTTGAACTGCATTTTTATGTCCCTGAAAAACCGAATGAAAATCCCAAAATTATTAACGACGCACTGGTCAATCGGCGAGCTATATATAAGGATTCTGTTGGAGCGTCTGCAGAGTATTGTGACTATCAGCTCCGACCTAACTTTCTGGTGGCAATGGCAGTAGCACCAGAAATATTTACTCCTTCCAATGCTCACAAGGCTCTTCAAAATGCAAGAAATATATTGCTTTCAAACCTTGGAATACGAACCCTGGATCCATCGGACTGGAATTACAATGGGGACTACGATAACAGTAATGATTCTGCAGACCGTAAAGTTGCCCACGGATTTAACTACCACAACGGACCAGTACGCAGTTAAAACCAGTTAAAAACTTTTTGCAGCGTATTCTAAACTTATATCAGCTATATAATTTATTTTTGCCTGCAATTTTTGTAGGAATGGCTGTGGCCAGTTGGAAGCTATCTTCACGCATATCTGCAAATTTCCGCAATACTTGGAAAGACGGAGCTCCTAGAAGCGATAAAACATGTTCGACAGGTTATGTCTAATCATTGGAATTACATTCAAAGCTCCCCGTGGAAAAGTCTTCCCGAATTGACCAACAAGAACGGGTCTGAATGTTGGGGTAGTTGTCGTGCACAGGCTTGGAGTATTGCAACTCTGTTGGAAGTACATGACGAAATTAACAGTTTGCGTAACAAAGGAAGTCTTCAGTGACACCGTCTGGACCATTCCGTTATCAGCACTCATCATTTGTACCTGACACTCTTTTCATTTTCTTCATCTTTCAAATTTCCGCACTTTCATAGGAATGGTCCAGTGGTGTCATCATGCACAAATCCATCATCAAGCACAAGAACCTCTATCACCGCATCATTCACATCGCATACAACGAAAGGAAGGAGTACAATCACACCGACTTGCAATAGTAGTAGCTTATCGCACGACGGTGCATGTTGTAATTCGATTTCAAGACGAAGCAAAAGACTAAAAACTAAATCCAGGAATTCGACATCACCTACCAATCACGAATCAACGTTATTGCAAGAAACCAGTACAATTGATAATTATGACAATAGTTTATTACCTCATAGTTTATCCTACAATTCATTGGTCGATTTCGTGCCAAGTTTTAATGAACCCAAGTATGTATCCTTTCGAAACAGGTTACATTTGTACGGGTATGTGCAGCGGCAGCAGAAATGTAGTTTTAACGATGATGCACATGTCTCAATATTAAAAAGTAAGAGTGCCGCCGTCGATTCAAGCGTTAGTAATTTTTCAAAAAATTCTACCATTTCTCTATCGTTTAGTCCTCCGAAACAGCGTAGGCCTATTTATGAAACCGGAGAAGAGATTTTGTACCCTATATATCCCATCTCTGAAATTGATACGGAGGAAACGTCAAAGTGTTCAGAAGAAATTTTAGAAGCCTCTTCGTATTACAAAGAGCCAGTAGAGCCTATCATTCTACGAGACGTTGACACCTCCATCTATTACAGGCTGGAAAAACCTACATGTGTAGATAACACCATTGACAATGATGCGAAAACTTCCTTAGTGAGTGTTCACGAAACTCAGATCGAGTACGTGTATGAATACGACGAAGATGATGATGATGTTGAAGATGAGCAAAAGAAACGTCAGCGTTTAATTCAGATACTTTGTTTGGGTGCCATTGGTCTGGGCATTGTTACTGCTTCTTCGATTTATGTCGCCTTTTATCTCAATCAAATTAGCCA
>JAHZNB010007688.1:0-10940 GCA_027744295.1 Callyntrura guangdongensis | reverse complement strand
AAAATTCGGTTTAAAAACGTTTCCAAATCCATCTTTTGTTAAACGTGCACAATTCAAATCACATAGACTATAAGATTCGCAGTTCACACAATATCAACAATAGGAATAGTCAACAAAACACTGAGAAAGCGAGAGGACAATGTCGGTTGTACCACCAGAGAGAACGTACAGAAAAGTACATAAATGTATAGTAATACGGTATATTTTAAAATAGCAAAACTTTAGTAAGGGTTTCTGATAAAATATAAACATTAATGACTGGGGACAATAATTTAAAGGTCATCAAAAGGTGACCCCATCGAATGTACTTTATTGACAGTTAGTGGGTCGTGCATGCAATATTATGTTGTTATGGAGCAATAATAGCGATAATTTAAACTAGAAATTTATTTATTGCATTCCAGTTTCAGTAGTACAATTTATATAAATTCTCTTGTAAATTTTAAAAAGTTTTCTTGTAAAAAGTATCTATTATGCATCACGAGTAAATGTAAAAGCATTTATCATTTATTATGGAGACGGGATGGAGATTTATGATCATCATAATCATGATATATTATTGTTGTGATTTTCACGAAAATTAGTATATTTTTCAGAAATCATATTCGTCTCCTGATGATAATTGAAGTTATCAACCGAAAGCTTGAGAAAAACAAAGTTTTCTATGTCATCCATGAACTCCGTTCATCGTCATTATATTTATGGGATACTGTTGTTGATGTTGTCTAAGATGACTTCAAGCACTCGTGGAACGTTCTCCAATGTTCGTGCAGAACACTCTATAAAAGCAACACACTTCATCTTTTGTCGTAGTAGTTCGCCATCAATGGTGGGAATAGTACACAAAGATTCTGTTTTAAGCTCATTTTTGGTTCCTACAACAATCACAACAAAGGTTTATTGAAATTTCGTTCCGTGTGATGAAACTTTATGAAATAAATCCTGATTTCGTAAAATTTTAATGGGACTACCTACCTATAAGGATATGTGGACAATTGTTCAGTTCTTGTTGTGAGAGCCTGCTTTGTATTAACTCAACTGTTTGAAATGAAAACGGGTCATTTACGGCATAGCAAAAAATGAGAACATCAACCTTTTTAAATAACAACAAATTAATTCGTTTCAATTTTCAATAAAGTTAGCTAACGATGGATTGTTTTGTTTTGCGTTTTTTATAAATACACTATAGTAGAAATGTTATTTGAACAGAATTCTACATACTTCTCAGCAAAACGCTGCCGCAAAATAGTTTTGTCATAACAATAACAACTTACGCATTAGATCTGCGTTGTCGATGGTTTTGGTACTTACTACTTGCACGGCTACGAAAATGTAAAATTTGATGATCATTTTATGATACCTGTTTAATAAGGGTCGTATTTAGGTCTTTTTCCGATGGAACTTCCACAAATCTTAGAAAATATTCGCATCCGTCAACTATCATAGCATGATAATGCTCTTGTAATCTGCAAGTGTAACAGTGTAACATTTGAGAACAAATATTGTTGCCTGGTAAAGCTACCGCGCATGTGTACGTGTTTGTCACATCAACGCAAACCCAATTTTTGTCATTTGTAAAGCGAAAGTAACCTTCAGAGATGAAAATAGCATATTTTTAAGTTTCATTAAAAATGGACGGATAATATTGATGAAGGAATGCATTGTGTGTAACACAGTCATTACAAAATTTATCTGAGGAATTTATAACTAAAACACGTTACACTACACGTTGTTACAATGATTAGATAATTGAAAATAATTTAGTCAGAATAGTTTACTTTTTCTCCGGATTTGAACCCAACTGGCTCTTGAAAGGATGTTTAGTACAAGCTTGTATCAAAGATGATTTTCCAACACCCGAATCGCCCATAATTACCACCGTCGAAGAACAAAATTTCCATATTGGATCTGTAATTTCTTGATCTTATTAGGCAGTTCTAATATTATTTCATTAAATTTTTAAATGTGAATAATTTATTCAGAACGCAATACCAGAGGGTTTGAGCTCTTCTTCCTTCTTTGTCTGCGCCAACTCAATCGATGTTTGCAAAATATCACGTACTTGAGTTTCAGTTAATGCTGAACATGAGAAAAATGCGTTGCATCTGATTTTCTCTTGCATTTTCCTGCCTTCCGCCTCTCTCACATATTCATGCTTATCTTTGCAACTGCCATCATTTTCTTCACATCTAGCAAGGTCGCATTTTGTAGCTAGAATAGATAATGGTTTTCTACTGATATATTTTGGAAATAAATATAGATATTACTAGTATATGTGTGAAAGATAACTCATCGAAACGGTTCAAACAACTTCATTTTCCAAAATTTAAAGGTTTTTGTTTAAGTCAGGATAACAGCCAGGCCTAGAAAGGCAACAATTTTTTCATTTTCTTTCTTACCAACTAAAACCGTTGGAACTGTTGGACCATCACCATGTTCTCTGATTTCAGGTAACCAACGCAGGTAAATGTTTTCATATGAGGATTTGTCATCAATACTATAGCACACTATAAAACAATCTGTCTGAAGATAACAAAGCATGAATCAGAGATCAGAGACAAACAAGAAGCATTTACCAAGTAGTTGTACAGTTGACATACACTTAATTTCAAGGTAACCACCAATTTCGACTCGTTTTGAGTGTATCGGTGTATTTGTCTTACATGCGCATAGCTTATTGGTCGGATGCTGTCATATATGTGACTTCCAGAAGAATCCCACAAATTCAAAGTCAAACAACATCCCCTCTTAGACGTTACTTCCACGTTACAAACATCGAACCTAAAAGAAGTAAACGACATCATATGCTGAGGAAAACTAATGTACCTCATACTCATACATGTAACCTGCTGGGTTTTTGTTCCATGGTACATTGACAATAATTGTAACTACTGTAATATAAAGTACACTAACGATAAGAAAAATCGTTTTCACTTACACCGTTGGCACATACTCTGTAGGGAAGGTTTGATTGGTAAGTTTTTTAAATAAATGTGTCTTTCCAGTCAAACTGTCGCCAATAATCATACACTTTATACTTTGCACTTTATCCACAGTCTCACACATGATTAAACAAATTCTTCATCAGTTGGTCAGTGAAAAAATTAATAAATGTTGTCATACTCGCGTAACAATACACAATAGACTGTCTGCACAAATAGACATTAGAAGGTTAAAAGTAAACGAGAGTGTGCCGTAAAAAGTATAACGTCAACTTGTTGGCAGCGACAAAACTAAATTTGGCAGTGCGTAGGCACGTTTAATAACAACTTTTGTTATGCTTGAAAATGAAAGTGTAACAGCATATACGTTACGTGCATTTGCTATTGCTGAAATGATCGTGTGTGATTCTCAGCTTTTTAATAAGCTGAATGAGACGAATGTGTGAGTTGGGTTTGGGAATCTGTGAAGTACCAAATGGCTTATCTCATACTTTTAATCCAAAATGCTTACTTTCGGCTGTGCATAAATAAAATAACACAAAAAATATATTATTTTGGTGTTGCTTGATGAGAAACTGTTTTTTATGTACTTATTTATCCGAAGTATTTTCATCATCACATTGCCATTTCAGATGCGATGCGAGTCATCAAGCCCATTCGATTCTTGTTTAGTTCCATGCAAAAAAAAAATCTTGTCTCGTCAGATTCATTTGGCATGAAGGATGAGCTCGACAAATGCTACAAACTACAAACTAAAGTGCCAACAAGCACATTAGGATCAGTGTTCGTAGTAGTAGACTTAGACTACTTGTGTTGTTACTTGTAAAAATTATGAAACCTGAATATACACCATACTAAATGTTACCCGCACGCGAATGCGAACGAGATACATGCAGAAGTCGTAGTCGTAGTAGAATCAGTAATATTTGCTATTATTACTATGATTATTTTTGAACGACATATTGTCTACTTACTTATACCACAGGTTGGATGGAACAATAAAACTATGTGCTATTGGAGGCATTGTATAACTATTTATAGCATGAATTATACATACATATTTACACGTACAAAAAATCAGTTTGTCCTCCTTGAGTTAGTCTTTGGAAAATATAAAATAAATGAATGGTCAAGCATATTGACAATATTACTATTATGATCAGGGCTTTGAAGAGTTGCTACTGATACGATAAAGATAGGAATCCTTTGCTCCACACTACACAGTGAAATGTGTCCATGCATTCATTCCTTTGTCACAGTTCACAGTCCGAATTATTAAGTGATGTTTGTGGTGATTCTTCTACTTTGTACACAAATGTAATATTTTTAATGTTCTTGCCAATTTCATGAATACATATGCAACTGCCTAGAAGCGCAATCGAGATGATGTCACGTTTAATGACATATGTACCATAAAGCACAAAGTGTTAGACAAGTACAAAAACCACTGTTGTAGTACAAGTTTTTGTGGTTTCTAGAACAAAATAAATATAACGAACCATCTATCATTCATTAGTGTGAAAATATGCAATACCTCATTTGTTGGCTTTTGGCTAATTCCGTAAAATATTTGAGGTGCTAATTCACAGATATGTAAGTGATTAGTGATAAAAAATAAAATCGAAAAATAGTACAATTCATAGTATTTTCATTAAATTTTTATTCTGTTTAACGACAGAGAATAACGTTTCCCTTCTTAAACATACGGTAAAATATGTCAAGTATATAAACAGATGTCAAGAGAATGTCGACTATATTTGCTGGCTTATTATCGGTAATTATTAGCTCAGTCAAGAGCTGCAAAATATGACCATATCATCACAGTTGATAGTCAAAATATCGTATATATCTGGTACAACGGAACAGTATACAAAACGATTTCGATAAATGTTTAACTATTCACAAAACGTGTATTTACGTATCAACAACAAGTTTACGTACTGTTTACTATCACCAAGAAATTTATAATATAAAACAAAACTACATCTATATTTATTACAGCGTCAGATCTAATAATACCACCGGTGTGTTAAAGTTATATAATTTGACAAAACATTTTGTTACAACCGACAATGACTATTGTTTAACTTATGAACTAAACTATTAACTAGAGTCAATGAATATGTAGGAAACAATGCTGTTTGATTTTTAATACTATTGCGGTATGTAGGTATTGTTTATATAGATATTTTCAGTTTAATGCCCAACGTATTACTGAATTCTCACAGTTGTCTTTTTATGAAAGTATTTTAAATATAATACAATAATGACTTTCAAGAAAAGAAATCTTTTGAGTAATAAATGGCTTGGTAAAGACACCCTTCTTGTACCTAGGGAAGGTATTTCTATTTTGAAGCTCCAAAATATGTCAATAGTTACATAATCAAGTTCACGCTTACGCTAACCGTGTAAGTGATAATGATTTTGCGTTGGTTGTTACTTACTTTCGATAAATTTGTCTTGTGAGGGGGCCATTTCATTTAAGTAATTATGTTTTCTTGAATCCCCAAATATCATTAAACATGGAAGCTATTTTAATAGCTACCGGGGTACCAGAAATTTTTTTTTAACAGAAGCAGAAGGATCGGGGTTTTGTTTGATAGAATGTTCACATTCGGTAAGATTTACATCTTTGTAAACACTTACTGAACATAAATTTACATACACATAAAATATGAGGATGCAACTTGCCGAACTTGCATTTGCCACCAAACCAAATGCGGTACTGAAGCAAATTATAAAGATCATATAGCATCACAATCACAATTGAAATAATTACCAACGTCACATCGAAAACTCGTCAGTAATATTAACTACACAAAATGCATGAACTTTTAAACTTTAACATACAGTGCACAATGACTGGGTATTGGTGGTGGCGTTGGATTGTTTTTTCTGCTGTTGGTCGAGAATTACGCCAACTGCGACACGGCAAACGTTTTCAATACTTGACAGGTCCTTTGCTGAGCACTCAAGAAATTCTTCATACCCTGCAGATTCTGCAGTCTCGTGAATCATTTGAACTTGTTCAGGTGTGATGAGATCAGGGGCTTGTGATGAATCCCGTAAATCTTTTTTGGTACCTATTAACCATATAAGAACAAATAATTATTGTAAATTACACTGTAATATAATGCTCCGTGTATATACAACCACCTACGATTATTAATACTCTATCATTGTTTTAATAAATATAGTAGTGGAAATAGAATATTGATGTCATATGAATTGCATAATATGGTATTTGTCTTACCAACTATAATAAACGGTATTCCTGGCGCGTGAAGTCGTATTTCCGGAATCCATTTTGTTTCTGTATTTTTCAGCGATGATCGATTGTTTAATGCGTAACAAATCACAAAACAGTCCGTCTGAAACCAAAGTTCACAGATCACAGAAAAAGTTTGGTACAAGGTGCAAGCATTTTCCGACTAAAATCATTGTTGTTAGTAGATATATGAAATACCTTCGGATATGAAAGTGGCCTTAGCTTTTCAAAATCATTTGAACCAATCGTGTCCCAGAGTAAACAGATGTGATCCACTCCATTTACATGGACAGTTTTAGTGAATCCTTCCAATCTGAAAATTATTTTCGTTCAGTTTCATAAAATATATATTTTATTGTTGCCCGTTGTATAAATATGGTTATACTAGTGACAACTTACACTGAAGTGTGACAAAGTTCATTCTCATGATATATCCCTTTTTGGTAGGAATATAAAAGACAAGTTTTTCCAACACAAGGATCTCCCACAAAAACAAGTTTAAGTGGTGGCTGACTAATATCTTTCACATTTGAATTATTCTCAACGTTGTCCATTACTCAGGCAAATCGCAGACAAGATTAAATAAGAGAGTTTTAACTTCCGTCCTCCGCAATTGGCAATCTTAGTGTAGTATCAGTCTTTTAGGTTGCACATCAGCTTAAATATCTGTTCGTATAAGGAAAAGAAAAAAATTAGCACATCTATGTAATTCTTACAATGGTAAATAGCTCATATAACTATGAACTATTTCCGTTTGTCCGATGATTCGTACTCGTTCACAAAAAAGATCACTCGTTTGTACCAGATCCGGTAAATAAATATTTACTTGTGTACCTGTTTGTAAAAATTTGACATAATATATTCTTTATCCATCACAAATATCACTAAAAAATTGCACTGGGTTTGAATAGATAACCCTTGTCAATTGAAAGGCTACTACATACAAGTTACAGCTGTAGTTAGTGTAGTTATTACTGCTACTTACTACTAACTAAGATACGAATTACCGACAAAGACAATCGAGTGTACGAGCCATCCATACCATAATAACAAGTAATAATCATCGCCTCACTACCATACAAAACTCAGCACGCAACGTTATCGTATATATAGTCTAAGGCAGTTTTTTTGTTGCTGCGCTTATCTGCGCTTGTCTTGAAACTTTCAGCTTAAATTAATACAAGGAGTCGTGCTTAAAACACAGCTTGATAACAACAAAAGATTAATATGTACATTATCTAACAAAGAAAGTAATATTGCGCAAGAGCAAAAGTTAGTATTAAATTGTTTTTTAATTTAATCTACAAATAAAGAAAAGTTTACAAAATTATTGTATATATAGTACATGTAAACGCACCTTGCTTGCTTCCTTCTTGTCTCAGTCGTCTCTTTTCTTTCTTTTTCTTTCACACGACAGTGCTAAATACTATACTATATCTTCACAACAAAACATCCTTTTCCTTCCTTAGACAATTTCTGGCCCTCTTTGTCGTGCCCGTGTGATGGTAATGTCGTGTTTTTTTATGCAGCAAGATTAGATAGATTCCGTTGGATGTTGGTTGACCAATTGACTAGGTACATTTAAAAAAGTCGTGAGTTGGTTTGTGAGCATCTGATATTATGTATTATTTATGCCATCATTTGCCTGGTTGTCTTCATAGTTTATACTCGGCTGATATTATCATGTTGTTGTTCATTGCTGAAAAAATGGTTGTGCTAGCTTGTGCTAAACACTCTCATATGCGCATTTGTGCATTGCATTTTGCATTGCATGCTGCATCGCATGTGATAGTGATGGATTGGATGATGCATATTGTAAGAATGGATACTTAGAATGAATGACTGCACACTTACTTAGTACAGCTGCATAGCAACTAACATTTTACGTGCAAATCTGTTTTGTCATTTGTTATTTGCAAAGTTATAGCTTCTTTGCGTCTGTTTTGTGACTTTTGTGAGTGTGAGCAAACTGCAGACCAACTGCATGAGTCATAATCAGTGATCGAAACGGAAAGAAACTTTATCCTTCTATGGGACCAAACTAGACAATAAGTCACCAAAAATATAATGATGTAATATGGATAAAGAACGAGTGACATAATGTGTGTTAATCCTATAAAACTGTTGTAAGCAGGTATACCTATTTACCTATATGCTGATATGATAAAAACGAAACGATGACTGCTGTGATTACTTTAAAGAGATTTGAAGTGTGAAACCTTGAACCTCCCAGTGTAAATTGACGGAAATCCAAGTCAGTGGATGTCACTTCCCCTTTCCGATTTGGTCAGTTTTTTTTATGACATACATAGTTGCTATGGTCAACCACACAGGGTTACCATCATTTACCCTTTTAGTACCCTTAGCCATCAATCAGACTCTTACTGCCATATTCTTAAGGAATACTTTCCCTTAGATAAGGAGTCTCCTTTCCTAAGCCCATTTAAAATGTATGGAGCAAAATTGGTCTCCATAGAAGTTAAACCTACCTTACGTTAGAAACTAGCTCGATTCTTAACTAAGGAATGATTAAACATATGATCATATCACTGTTAGGCTGCGATAGAAATTTTGAACATTTGAATGAATGAAAATGGATTTCGTAAAGCGTAAAACTCTTCTACAAGCTACATACATTACTGAATGACACTGACACTGAAAATTTGGCTGTGTTTGTATAAAATAGAAAGTCGTGGGGTAAAAAACCAAATAATCATGATAATCATGACAAATATTATGCATCTCATGCAACGACAAAACAATAAAAAGTGAGGACTTGATGCTACCCAAACAGTTGTTAAGTGTACCATAAATGATTGATGCTATGATATGATGATGATGATGATGATGAAATAAAACAACAAACATTGTCGTAAATCAGGCATAACTGTAAAAATGATGATGATAACTGAGTTCAAGCAATAAAAAATTGGGAGTTTTGCTGTTATCATTGTTGTTGCTTATTTCATTTCGATGCCCGTGCATATTCCAGTGATTTAAATATCAAGGAAAATTCAAAGGCACAGAAAAGATTACGGTCAACGGTAACTGGTAACCCTACTTTGGAAAAGGCTAACACCCGGGCTGTAATAAATAATACATGTAAATGTAATATTAATTAATATTAAATTATTCTTGGGGACTATTCGTAATCTTGACATCCGTAACCTTGTACAAACTAGATAATATTGACAACTTCTAATTTCTTTGAAGAAAAGGAATGGCTATGCATCAAACTCTGCATGCTGCTATTTTTGCTGCCCAAAAAAGTATATCCGCTTCATCTTAGAAATCTGGTTCCTTTTTGTTTGGTGCTAGTTACTATGCATGCGCATGTGGTGAGCACTAATTCGACCTCTGTTTAACATTGCATTACATCTGTCTGAAATTGGTTTGCTAGCAACAGCAACTCATTATAGTCATTATTATAGAAACTCGGTTCATATACAAATAGAAATATGATGTAGAAATACAAATTCAATTTAGCCAAGCTGCACTTTTCACTGTTTCATGTTCGTGGTCTTACTCTTGCTTTTACATTGAGATATAATTCAAAAGACTATCAAAAGTAACACTGTCATGATTGTATATTTTGATGCACAAATGTTTTACGCACGTAACACAACAAGATTACAACTATATTTATCATGTGTGCTAATAATGGTTGGATAATACTTTCCGGCTTAATTTATTTTGCTTTTTACACTCATTTACCACAAAACAAACGTTATAAATGCTTATAAATTAATATAAATTGCATTCTTTCATAAGCATGCACAAGTGAGGAACATTAATCTTGGAACAGGAAGTCTTCCGAAATTGCTGTCCTGTCAGTTTGTAATTTCATGTAATAATCAAGTATCTTGTACTTATGTCTCGTCCTCAGGGAAACAAGTGCGAAATGGAGGCACATGTCACCAAGTCACCACGCTGGAACTTATTAAATGGATTGGGATGCATATTTACCTTATGAAAACCGGAACCGGAATAAATCACTCAGGGGAGTCATTAGACTGTAAAAATCTTGTAGAAAAGTTTGATGGATCTCTGTTGCCTGGGATATGATTAATATTATCTAATAAACAAAATGAAACTCGAAAACTGATAAACTGTTTCAATGCATGGGTTTTACTTAGGTGATAGGTAGAATGCAAGGTATGTAGAAATATTATAATGGGTAGAATGTATAAAACTTTACTTGTTTTTATAGTGATCCACAGTTACTTAAATTGGCATTTGTAAAATGCCCACATGTACTATATAGTTTGATGTATACTAAAAGTATAAATCCGGGTAACCGGACATCGTAACTTTTTCGTTACTAACGTTTAGATTATTCATTCCAACATCAAGTTCAAAAGTTGCACACCGAAATTTCCCTTATTATTGTCGTACTACAAAAATTATGTCATCTATCATGCAACAAAAAACATCAGTCACTCAGTATTGAAAGAGTAAATACGGATAGGGACAGAAAAATAAAATGCTATTTATTTTACTGATTTAATTCGTTGGTTGTGTCCAGAATTTTGTTTCATAGACTGCGCATAAGGTGGGATTTGTACGAACGATGATTCTATCATTTATTGCTAACAACCCGGTTTGAATTTGAGTGGGATTTGCCTTCCCATATACCCGTTTGCGCACATAATTTCAGCTCTCATTGTCAGTAGTCCAATTTCATTATTCCTAAATTAAGCTATTTATGATGGTTTTCTGACCCTTTATCG
>JAHZNB010007687.1:0-11927 GCA_027744295.1 Callyntrura guangdongensis | reverse complement strand
AAAATTAGGACAGTCCTACTTTGTCTCCAAAAAAGTAGGACCTGTCCTACCCAAATTAGGACGTCTGAGAGGCCTATTCGATCATGATGATATTTAAGTATTTTGTTTACTTACCTTTGATTTGATCGAGATGTGGGAACAAGAGACGAGCGAGTTGCATGTCTGTGGCTGTTTATCTTTGGTCGATTCTCGCTGGGAACAAAACTTTATATACCGAGCACACGAGCGTATGGAAATGTTTCAAAACTTTTTTTGATTACATGCTGTTTTTATTCTGCTTAATTCGTAATTTGGTGACTTTTTCATGCCTATCCGAACCGTCAAGAAAAAAATACGTCACAGTGAGACAATTTCACAGAGTTTTTTAAGCAGCTTTTCAAGAAACCGCATTATCAGCGATAACGGTAGTTGTTTCTGCTGTTTTCTAGGAAACAACTGCAATTTCGGGGAGAAACAATATAACGTATAATAGCGTTCAGTTTTTGTGTTTGGGTTTCTACCTGTTGGGATTTCAACTTTCCTGAGAATGACGATGAGGTTGAACTCTCAAATAAAAAACTTGTGGAGTAAAGTGTCGTTCTTGAATGCTTACTGGAAGAAGCAATCCTGTTGAGGACGTGCTCAATGGTCAAGTTGCAGGTTTTTATGACACCTTTACCTCCCCAGGAAAAAAACCCTACGCGGATACTTCCAAGTTTATGTTGTCGACTATGTACCCAATTAGTGTCTTAAAGAGCAATATTCACTAAGGTCGTGTTGGTTAGGATGGTAATGATGGCCATGACGACGGTGATGAGAAGGAGGTTAGACGATAGTGATTACACAATATTGGATGAAATCCTTACTCTGTTTCTGGGATTAAATTTATTTTGTAGAAGGCATTCCTTTCCTAAATTTCCCGTTTCGTAGGAAATAGGGTCAAGTGCGTGTTTGGGATTGCAATTACTGTCCGTTTTCGGAAGCGACTACCAAATAATATTTTTTTATCCTGTCTATCTGTTAATGACATTGGAAGTTGTTGTTTGGAGGGAAAATGTGTGGGAGTAGCAACGATACACTTTCATTCTGTTGGGTTAATAGTATAAATTGTACCTTGATGGAATTGTTTTCTGGGGAAAATGTACACATAACAACGTACGTGTCAATTACATTTCGTTCTAGTTCGTAGAGATGTCGATTTATTTTACAGTTGTAAATCTTTGAAGCGGATGAGATAAAGACGAGACGACGTAGCACTGCAGATTTCGTTGTTATGTTCTTTGTTAAACTAAAAAATAAAGTAATAATGAAGGAGGTAGCTGGTTGTCTGAAATGCGTTTTTTAGATAACCTATTTTCTGTAAATTCTCATTAATTTTCTTTTTGTAACTAGAACACTAACAGTACACCAGTGGCGAAAAATTGGATCTTGTGTAACTGACAGATAAAAAAATTGATTTATAAACTGTTGCAACTACAAGAAAACAGAGTGAATACCAAATTTAATTTTAAAATACAAAAGTGCCAAACAAATATAAAATAGAGAAAGTAACGCGGAAAGATAAATTAAATTTTTTGTATTTGCGTTCAATTCTTTTCCATAACTGGTTAAACAGAATCAAAAAATAAAAATTGAGAAAAAAATTTACACAATTTCGTTACATTAGCGTAACAAATAAGTAGAAAGATGAAAGCTTGATGTTGTTCTGGATGCGAGAACGCCTGTTGTTGACTGGAGGAAATGCAGGCGGGTTGTGAGTAGAAACTGTCTTGTTGCTCCCTATTTTAGCTGTTTGACTTGACTTCCTTACCACCACCAACATTACCAGTAGCAGTGGAAAATTCGCCAACAAATAGACCTCTTAGATATCAAATCATCAATCATCCTATCCACCACCACGAGCGGCAGAAGTTGGAGTGGTGCACAAATATACTAGTAGCTGTCGTCTTGTTCTCTTCATTGATACGCACTTGCTTTCTTTTCAAGTGCACGACCAGGAAATAGAGTGCCGAGAAGACTTGAACATTTCATACGTGTACATATCATTTCACATAATAATGTCAGTGATTTCGATAAGTATATCCATACCCTCTAATACTTATAAACATCCGTGCTTCTACATCAAACGTAATGCTTTCCAGCTTATAAACCCATTTCCGGTATTGCCAGTGGGCACGTTATCTCAAAACCGCCTGTCATTTTATTATACTCTTTTCCATGTGATCGGATTTATAACAAAAACCACTTGTACGTTTTTAATTAGAGAGATACTCTGTAAGGAAAGGAGCTATGCTGCAGGACTAGGCAAATATAAAATGCATAAGTAACATTGGAATTATTGGAGAGCGAAATGCTGGAAGTAGTATGTTTTTTACTGGTACGCTGGTAGAATCGACTTGTTTACCTTTGGTCATAATAATAATGATGATGATGAGCCAGCAGGAGTTCTAGTTTGTACAACACCATAGCTTTATGAGAACAAATACAAGTTTAAAGTAAAAAAAAATATGTAGCTAAATATGAACGTGAATATATTGCTGTTTTTGCATTCAATTTCTCATTTTTTGAAAAAAGTCAAGATCGTCGGCCCTTACCACATATAAAATACGACAAAATGATTCATTTCTTATTGTTTTAGGAACTAAACTTATATTGGCTTAATATCGTACATTCAGTGTCTTTGATATTCCTACAATATCAGAAAAATTATGATTCTTTGAAAACTGTCTCCAATTTCGTGACAACCTGCCGGTCAAAAAACGCTGGGATTGTTTTGTAGACACTCTTTTGCATGTTCAATTGTATTGACTGATTCTGATATTGGTATATTTCTTGTAGCTAGATATTTTTTCTCTGATGCACAACTAATTTTTTACCTACCGGGATAATAATTTTTTTAAATAAGATATTGACTCATTTTTAAAATTCCCAAGTTAGTAGTTTCTTAACTGACTAAAAATCATAAGCACAATAAATTATCTATTCACCCAAACTTATATTTTAGGAGTGTTGAGTCTTGGAATTAAACAACAACCAGCACTGGTGCAAGCAATATTATTCGCACAAATATAAATGTATTTTTCTTGGTAAAACTTTCTCCGGAGTTTGTTACCAGCAGAAACTTACAAACTTTTGGGGGTGCACGTGAATAGTGGAAACCTTCAAGCCACACAACATCGCAGCATCAATCCAGTTTGTCTTCCTTTTAAAATATACTATGCAAATATTCAAATTCTGCTTCCCCGTAAAGATAGCTCCTTTTCATGGGTGCTGTATTTCATATGCATGAGGAAATATTTGTAGTTGAGCCAGGAAAGTTATGGATTATTCACAATTTTTGCGTATGTGCATACATACTTTATCGGGCATTACCATCTCACATCAGTCAGGTCATCGTATAGCACTTTTGATGTTGTTGTCGAAGAAAAAATGCATTCATGCTTTCTCCTCAGAGTGAAGTCAAAAAGTAAGTAACAGTACATTAAGACAGAACTGTTGTTTCGTGATGTTTGTTGATGTTGTTAGATCTCTAAATATTTCTTGATAGAGAATTTGGAGGTCAAACAGTGGTGTTGAAATCTCCTCTTTATTAGAGAAGATTATGACTATATTTTAACTAACTACTAACTTGTAAGTATTCCTATCTTAAACTTTACACATTGACGACCTCTCAATGACGAAATGTTAATGTCACGTTTTAACTTCAGCAGTTTATATATAGCCAGCTGAGGGGATTATAGGCATTTCTACCACACTAGTATTTTCGTAGTGATCACCAGAGTTGGGTGGGCTACCGACTGTCAACTTAAATTAAACTACCGGCTACCTTCCAATCTTGAACTATTGCGCTACCGGGCTACCTGCTACACATCAAATCCTGACCTACCGGCCACTAACGGTTACTGATGATCCTTAACCGATAGCCTAGCTTTGGTGATCACTCCTCAGAAATTTGTTGTGGTTTGGTGAGTTACTAATTTCATAAACCGTTTTTGAATTATCTTCTGTACCGGCAGGACCCGGAACATAAAGACTGAAAACGTGAAGTTAAGATTTGTAAGTGATATGGTCACTTAATAAACAGCATCATTAATTAAATAAACAGCTTTTGTCTGTTTTGTTAATGATGGTTTACGTCAATGCTATTTGTTCCTCTAGTTTACCTTTCGTGTTTTGCAATCTATACAGCAAATAAAACTATACGAATGTACGCAGAGATACATACGTGAGTGAATAAGCGTAAATAACTATGTATGGGCTTCAATTAAGTTGGCGAATTTAAAACGTTTCGGTTAAACTCTCGCGCTAAACGAAACTGAGTAACTAAAATAATAGTGTTACGTCACCAGATGGCGCTTTTCTACATTCTGATGTCAGAAGAAGAGCAGGCAAGAGACAACAATGACAGGCAGAAGTTTTGACAACAACAAATCAAAATCCAACGACTTCATGCATTCCAAGCCATCAATGACATCAAAAACAGCGGTTGTGTTATGCAAATCAATAGTTATTGTGATGCGATGTCTAAGTGAATGCGTTCATTTTGTACTATCATTCAAGCTCAAGGAAGATCAAAGACGACATCACATGATTTAGGCCACACTGTAAAGGCAAACCACATTCACACTGTATTGTATGTGAAGACCGAGGCACGACACGACGAAGTAATACAACCGGGAAAAATGATATACGCTCTGCGTAAATATAGGTTACACCGTCAATTTCATTTACAAAATGAAAATTGATCAAAAACATGGGCGCTGTTATTAATCTGGTCTCATTGCTAGACGTAGTTAGCAATGCTTTGTTGATTGATTACTTATTGTCTGTATTGGTGATTATGATCTCATTTTGGAAATGAATAATTGCGAAATTACCAGGTATATTTTAGACACAGATACCTTGTCTGTTTACAGACCCATTTGCAGAGATTTTTGAAAAATATCAACTCATGCGGCAAGTAATGGTAACTAGTTTTCAATGATTTCATCTTTGTATTGTTCAACATGTAGATAGTATAGTAGGTTCAAATCAACGTACTTATAATGCGTGGGTAGTTGCAATTACATCCATCTTTTGTAGTGGTAATGAGACCTTAAAACGGAAAACAAGTTACTAGCTTTTCACTTGCGACGCGGCAACATTTGCAATAAATTTTCAATTAAAGTCACTATATTAGAAACGAAACTGGATTGGTTCGGTTCAACTAGTAATATCCAGTATTACTTTTGTAACAACTTTACTGGATAAGGTTTCCCTATTTATGAGCTCTGAATGTGTGAACAGTCCTGTGAAGACTTAAAAACTTTTGATGAGAAACGTCAAACTAGGCGGAGACAGTTTTGTTGCATTGACACTTTCTCCAGAATAAGAGCTGTCTATGTTGAATGAATAAATCTAACTACCTACTTCATCTATGGTAATAAGAAACATACTGTTTCGAGAAATTGCAAGTTTAAGCAAGTTGTAACAATTTCACTTCATCATCCAGTGTCAACGTATACGTAGGGATTTCGGAAAAGTTTGCGACAACTTTAGAAGTTAATATTTCAGTACTTTATTCTTTACAGAAGCTACTGAACATAGTATTAGATAAAGTAGACTCTTGGCTTTCCAATGAAATGCTACTAGAGGGCTGGTTGGCTTGTGGAGACAAATGGCGGCCGTTTGTGTCCATGTCATGAAATTTAGTTTTTATAGAAAGTCGAAAATTTAGCTGTTTTCGTGAAAGATTGCAAGAATTTCGTCAACGCGTATTTTGTCATACCAAAGCTCAAATTTACTGATCGTCATACCAGCAGATAGAGGGGATCATGGCCTTTCACATGATGGGTATTTAAATTTAAAAGAAGCAATCCATCGGTGTAACAAGGACCACTTTCTCGAAAACATTTGCAAGTCTGCTTGCACTTGGAAGAACAAGATGCCAATTTTCCTCGGCAAGATAATACTTTTCTTGACCAATTTTTTGTACGTGAGTACTATATTGACTAGTGAAGCATATACCAAGATCTTCAAAAAATAAAAACCCTGCTTCACATAGAAATTTGGCCAAAACTAAATTGCTTTCAAATTTTTTACAACTAGTATTACTAATTGAGAAATTACCCAGCGCATTTTAAAGGTCACCGAGACAAAAAAAATAACATCTGCATCACTAATTTTCTTCTTACAGACCTTTATTGGCCAGGCCCTAACCATTTTTGCCTGTTGAGTCAAATAAATACGGGCTCTGTAGAAGATTTTATTTAGACAACCATAATTAAAACAATAAAAAATGCATTTTTTTTTACATAAATGCACACCACTCGTCGCAACAAGCTAGTCAGCACTCAAGTAGCATGTCATTAGAAAGCTCAGAATCTACTCTATCTAATACTATGTTCAGTAGCTTCTTCACAGATTAAAGTGCTGAAATATCGACTCCTAAAGTTAATGTAAAGAATCGACAACCTTTTCCGAAATCCCTTCGTATGAGAAGAGAGTTTCGTGTAGGGCACAGCAAAAGCTGTTGTTTCGTACGTAAAAGTGGAAAAAATTTGCATCTTTTGTTGTTTTGCATCAATGTTCATTGAGGCATCCAACTTTAGAAAATTCTATATAGGTAACTGGTACTACATTTGGTTAATTTATTGATCCCAATATAGGATTTTTTCATTTTAAAAATAAGCATTGATTCTTCGTATCTTCCTTTCTATTTATTGTGTACGTTTGTAACTTAATATAAACAAAAAACAGTGTATGCCTTGTGTGTCCTGTCCACCAATATTTTCCAATATCCCAACAAAGTTAAAGGGCCTCCGTGTCCTCGTGCTGACTGTGTCAGGTTTTTTATCCCATTTTACTTGACTCATGGGTACTTTCCAAATTTGATTGGGTTAATAAGATTTGCGTTGACTGGGTTAATAAAATAAATTTAAAAAAAATCACAACTTATAAAGTTAAAATTATTAACACTTCAAACTTGGTTTGTTTCAGTATACTTTATTTTGCTAATACTACTACCGTTTGATAACTTGACAAAATTGCCAAGTTTAATTTATTTGACGTTTAACACAAAATAGCTAAATGGTAATTAGTAATTACATAAACGATTTAAATTAAGCTTGGCCATAACTTTTAACACTTGTCGGAACTGTTCTCCATGACAAAAACAAAGAATGAAGTTTACTGTTAGTCAATATTTTTAAATTGTTATCAACACCAAGCGTAGGGTTGTGTGACGTATAACGGTAAAAGTTCAATAAAACTAATTAAACCCGATAGGTTAAGAAATATTACACCCCCGCTTCTAAAGTCTTTATTTCAAAATTTAAAAAAATTAAAGTTTAATTACAGAGCAGTATATTACCTTTCAATTATGTACTAGTTGTCTGCTTTATGTCAAACTTTAGCAGCAAAATTTGCCTACACAAATACATGAAGCAGGTTGTAATATTTACATGAAAATAAACTCCTTGTTTATTCGTGCAGTAGTTTCTGAAGAATACAATTAAGAACCGAGAAAAACAGCATCTGTTGATGTTGACATCTTATTGACTGCGGAAAAGCAATAAAAGTTGTTTTGAACTTGCATGTCATCAAAAATGATTTTGCCTTTTTCAAAAGTCATTTGCACAAAGTCAAGACATGTAGACAAGTAACAAACTACGTTGTGCGGCGCAGGCCAGGTGCGAGAGGGCAAAGTATATTGTTTAATGCGTTCATTGATCTTTTAAAATTTATTTCACGTTATTATTGAGTGATAGGTCACTTGAGAGGGGTAAAACCAGTGAATAATGATGTTGCCCAATGTCATCACCGCGCTTCAATCATTCTTGCATACGAATTGGCATTCAATAGTTTTTCTATATTAAGCTGAATACGTTCTCCGGAAACATTTGCTGTAGTGTATATATTATTGTATAAAATTTGATCTTTAGCCTTTGGAAAAGCTTATTCAGAGGCACGCCTAAAGTAGATCCTGTACAAAAGCTTCTTTAGCCTTCAAAAGTTGATTAAATATGGTTTCATTTGGTGAATTAGTTGCGCTAGGGAATGTTTAGCAAACCGAGATAATGCACGTTACCGCGCACGCATTTCACGAGTTTACCAATGTACTTTTTCTACTTGTAGTACAATACAGCTGGGCAATACAGTTTGAATGCAACCTAGACTAGAACAAACATGATTATTATATTCTACGTAGGCGCATGTGATTATTCTTCCAAGTACATTTCGTTATTTGGTTCTAGTGATCTTTATATAATTATCATATTTACGTAAAGCCAGGAGGAAAATAATATTAAAAGTAGTTGCTAATGATTACTCGAAAATCATTAAGGTCTAGTTATTGTCGGTATTAATGGTAGAAAAACAATAAATACAATTCGGCAGCACGTACTAGTTATGTCTCTATTTACGTAAACTACAAACGGTGGTAAGGAACATATTCGAAAATAAATGTAATCACAGTATTATCACTAGTGGTAGTACAGTACATTAATAGGAAGAAGGCTGTATTTGAGGTCGAGTTTTTTGTTAGATTGATTTCATTCATATACAAATGCATGCATACTGATATTAGAAGCAGGCATTATCCACAGTCAAGATTTTTGTTTTCATTCTTGCAAATGCAGGCAAACTGACACTAAACCAGAACAATCAAGAATATTATATTCCACGAAGGTAAATGTGAATATTCTTCAAAGATTATTATATTCCATGCAGAGGTGTGAATATTTTTTGAAAATTAATATATTCCAAGAAGGTAAATGTGATTATTCTTCGAACTACAATTCGGCAGTTATTTGTAGTAGTGATTTTATTATTTTATTTTACGTAAAGCCAGGTACTTAACATATAACTATAGATTATTTGAAAAGCAGTAAGATCAAGATATCATCATGTTAGTTGTACGAATTAGTGATTATTCAGTGAAATACAGTTTGGTAGTACGTACTTCAATATTTTACGTAAATCACAGAATGTTTAGTGTAAACTAATACGTACAGTACCAAACGAACTTAGACTATCCATTCTTACTATATCTAAACAAACCCGTTTATTGCCGTAATGTAATTTTAGTTACTAAATTATTAAATTGAATAAATTTTGTAAAATAATGATTATATAAAGAAAGGGAAGAAAAGAACACGGCAAACGTAAACAGGATCGAAATCTTAAGTTGAAGGCTAGATGAGGATATTAGAAAAACGGAAATTGAAAAGGTCAAACAATACCTTCAAGAGAAAAGGGTGACCCTTGTCAGAAACATTGTTAGATTTGATTACAAGGATGTTATTATTTTTTGTTTGGTAAAAACATCCAAAATGTAGCAAGACAGCATTTCTTACTTCCCTGCAAATAGCAGTCAGATGTATTAGTACAGACCTATATTATTGTTATACATAGTAGATATGAACATTAATTTGGCTGCACCTGATTCATCACTGCTTACTAATTGCTTTTCTAAATTAGGGTTATCAAGTAAACTATCATCTGAAGAAGCTGCAACAAATCTAGGAACTCAAATAGATGTATGCTTTAGCAATTTTAATGAGTATCGTTTTCTATCGTATCGTTTACCGAAACGTACTATGGGTACCAGAAAGGTTTATGTAAACACTGGTAAGTGTGTTACTTTCAAAGGTTTAGTTAAGTACTTGATTTTGTGTGAAAGGATTTTTTGCAGCAATCTATAAACATTGTTTAATTAGTTATTTTTAAGTAGTAGAATATTTACGTAATATTGATGATACTATTTCATTTGTAGTAATAAGTTCAATAAACCAACAATCTAATAATAACAATAATTTTTACGTAAAACAACTTTTGAAGAAAGATTGATTTAGGGCCTGGTGCATACACTACACGCCTGTTTTTGTTGATTGTAATGCTGTCCGACGACAGAAAAATGGTAAAAATAGGATGAATACTTCGTATTCAAAGTACTGCACCAAAATCTTAAATTGTTAAAAATACTGATTTTTGAAGGTGATCCGAACAAATTATGTTAGTTGGGTTTCTTTGGAAATGTTTCGTGCACAACTTGCCTTTTGGTAATTGTGTCTGCAGGTTTCATAATTTAGTTCTAAAATACTAGGACAAATTTGATTAATTGTGAATTATTAGTAGGAAAAATGGGATATACATCACTATGTAATTACCAAGAATCGTTGACTCACTAAGGTTGCCAACATCAGATCTCTGGAAATGCGCTTCTTGAATTTAAACTTTTTGAGCTACGAAGTACTCTAGGATATAGCTATTTTGATAACTTATAAAAGTTTCGTTGATTACACTTAACTACCCTTGCTGAAAGCAACATTTGTCACTGTTTACTTATACAACCTTATACACTGCCTACAAAATATAACCCGACCCTAAACGGTCACACATGTTAAAATCGAAAATCTCGAAAACGATTATTTGATTATTATGACTAATGCGGGGTCAAAAATCTGGCTTGAAAAAATCTATGTACCCTAGAAGAAATCGGCGGGGGCTTTGAGATGCACTTTGTTGCATTACGAGCAGTTCAAACACTTTCGAGCTATTCGGAATTCTGGGGGTGTCAATTTCCCTCATTTAAGTATCCATTTAACATAGCAACTACAACTTTATTCACTTTATAATTTGCAAACCGATCGAAATGAAGCTAATTGCATCTAAGAGCCTCCGCCGTGTTCTCCTAGGGCCCATGACCCCGATTTTTGACGCCACATCGGTCAGAATAATCGTTTTCGAGATTTTCGATTTAATATGGTTAGTGTCCCGTTATTTTTTGTAGACAGTGTATAATTTAGCGATATATATATATATATGTTTTGTCTTTTTGGGAAGGTATTAGAAATTATCAAAGTAGCCGGCATTGTCTTAAAAATTCCATCATCAATTAACATTTTGAGTATTATTTGAATACTTTTTAACTAAACGTAAGCAAAAACATTCGCTAACTTTTGACTTGACTTATGTTATTAAACACTTTCATTTAAGAACAAAAAATATCCTGTAAAAACGCTAAACCAATCCATGTTCGCAATTGCGCATTAATACACGTTGCAAAGTTTTAGTTTAAATGTTTGCAGGGTTGTGGTGTTTTTTGTGTCATTCTGCAATAAATCATTCAACTAACAATGCTAACGTATATGTTAAAGTTATACTAAAAATTATTCTGTGAAATAACAACCTATACTGTTTAATATCACCTTCACAAGCGTTAATTTATTTTCGACGTGCATACTTGCATGTCATTAAAGTGTCCTAAGTACTGGTACGTATGATTTGAAGGTTCAACTTTAGCAGTATTTGATGAGTAATATTGAATTATTTCGCCTGAGTTGATGTTTGGCGTAATGAGCTTCTCAAATTTAAATAACTTGAAGTTGTTCATATACAAGTGCAAATGCAAAGTGAAAAAATCAACAAATAAAACCACCATTCATATTCGTGTTTCCAAAAGATCTTCTCATTAAATCTGGAGTTTGACAATTCTAATTGTCATTTTGGAAAATGCTTCTAATAAAGTATTAACCACCAAAAAGGACCTTACCTGTCGTAGTTGAATTATATAGCACAAAAACAATAATATTGTGTTCAACAATTTCGACACAGTCGAAGTATTGTGGGCCAGATATCAGATAGTATTAGGTTAAGGCATTCGAGCTATAAGGATTCGATCCTATAGTAAGACTAGGTTATGTATGTATAGATGAGTCAGTAGAAGTTCTAGCACTGCCATTAATACCTAATCTCCTATAGCTCAGTGGAGAGCATTGCTGATCACAAGCAAAGGTCCCCAGGTTCAAACCTGGGTAGGGGTGATTATTTTTGGTCAGTGTCTAGAACTTATCTTCGCGTCGTATCTTCGGTAGTTAGTCCAGATGGATCTACTTTGTTTATTTAATTTGTTTATTGATGAGTATTGTTGATGATGATTATTTCTACGTTTCCCTTTATTTAATATT
>JAHZNB010007686.1:0-19005 GCA_027744295.1 Callyntrura guangdongensis | reverse complement strand
TTTTTTTATAATAATGCTAACGTAAAAATGAGATAAAATCGGTTATTACTTCAATAAAATATTTTCAACTTATGATCAAAGCAAATCTGATAATTAAACATAATTACAATGTTTTAAGGAAAATATTTCATCACGTTTAAATCGCCATCTAAAGCGTTATGAACATTTTGCGTAGATTATCATATTTTGACTTATCTCCGTGCGTATTTGTCAATCTGCGTTAGGCCCTTATCGTGTTGGTCGTCTGGAAACTTACGCCCTTGCAGTGTGATACCGTCGAAGTGTAATAACAATTATTATGACGTGTCGTGCTGTTTGTAGTTATGCATATATATATATTATAATTATATGTATAGGCGGGTTTGATTTCCCTACGTCGGAAATTTGCATGAGTGGAAAGATGAATGAAGGTAGTAAATAAGTGCACTTGTGTATATATTAGCCCAACAAGCCCGGTTTTTATACACAGGTACTCGTGTATATAAGTTATAAAAAAGGACTCCCAACAAAGAAGTTACTCTTTTGTATGTGTGACAAGGAAAAAAAAAGTTTTCAGTTATTAGCTTTTCGTTTTCATACCTGCAAATCGGAGGTCCGATCCATTAGAGATTGAAAATATCGCACTTGGCTCCCACCAACTTGTTGTGGTTGACCCTGCATGACTCCTCCTATGGTTCCTATCTCATCCATTTCTATTTTATTCTCAGCATTCACAAAACTGCTGGTGCTGCTCCCAAAACGACAAGTGCTGGTAGGGTATCTTCTATCACTTGCAGAAACACCACCACTCCAACTTTTTCTTTGAACAGTTGATATCACAGGAAGTGATGATGATGACAGTGGCGGTGGTTGTTGTAGCGGTGGCGGTAGGTATAGAGCTTCTTGCAGCACAATAGATCGAACTGAAGCAGCTTGCCGTTGTGATATTGTTGGATTTTCACTACCACCACCTCCAACTCCCCTTCTCACCTTTTCACTAGCACACCGCTTCACTCCTGCTCGTCGACTTGTACCGGGGTACGAATGAGCGTTCTCATCGGTGATGGTCATGAATGCATATTATTAATTGTACCGTTTTGCTGCAGACCAAAAAATTCTTTCTCAAGAATTTTCTAATGAATACACACGGGCATAATAAGAGACGTACGATTTTTACTTAGTCATATTACATATTTTTTCCAAATATCTTTTTTTTTGACAAAGGTACTCCTTAAACTAAGTGAGCTTTTTTTAAATGGATGTTTATTATTATGCGACGGCAGTGCTACAACTTTTACCAAAACCTCGGAAGAATCCATTATTTTCTCCATTTTCTCTTAAAAACTACATACCAAAGTTTTGATATCACATTATATATAATGTATATTATAGACATGGTAAAAGTACATAAGGACTGTCCCTATTTTTCTCTTGTGCTTCCGTTGTGTGACTAATTTTTTATAATCCTAACATCATCGTAGGTATAAGCGTATTCTTTTTTTCGCCGACGACGAAGTTTCAGCATTGCTAATGACTTTAGGAGTTTTTGGTGCGACTGTTGTGGTCGCTGCAAAACCCAGCACGCTGCCACAATAACCCTTCTTGTCTTCATAATTGCTACATTTGCTGGCGAGAATGATGATGGTGTTGATGACGACGACGACGGTGACAACAGGCGAAACGTCATAATAAAAACTCTTTCTGGTAGTATTTACGCGAGCATTCATTATTAATGTTGTTGATGTTGTTATACTTCTATTACTATTATTCTTATTACGAGTATACAAATCAAGTTGGAAACTCGTTTATTTTGTCAAATTTTGGCATGTGTGTGGATTTGTGGAAAAGCTTGTATAGTTTTTTTGTCTCCTGATTTCTTTTTAATATTTTTTTACCTACTTACAAGGGATCTTTACAGGGTTGAAGAAAAGCCGGTTTATGTGAACAAGAGTGATTTAGGTGTATATTTTTGTTCCGTTTTGCATCTTTTAGCGTGCATGTCCAATAACTCTCAATAACTGTCAAGGCCAATTCCATTCCAGGTGGTTGAAATTTTTTTTGTTCTCTTCTTTCTTTCTTCTTTTCGTACCATTACCATTTCACGTTCTCATTTTACTCTCCAGTTACCATTGCACAACACGCTCTCGTTAGTGAGAGCAACTCAAAAACGAGTTGGTTTTTATTCATACATCAATTTAAACAGAGGAGCAGCAGCCGTGTGTGGTAGCAGACGTTGTAGCATACTCTTTCTCGTAAAATACCACCTACAGCAGAACGAAATACCAATGGACACATATGTATACTACCACGTATTGTAATTGTGACTGCTGCAGCACACACCTTGTCAGTATATTATCCAATACCTATTATATATGGACATGTGTCCGTGTATATACTCGTATTTTTTGTATGTCTTACTGCATTTGACTAAAAATCGTAAATATAAATGAGGATGACATACAAGGAAAGACATAGAAAAGGGAAACGGTGTTATAGAAAAAAAGGAACACAAGGACTTGGAGCCAAAGAAGAATCTCATTCTGTTTTCTTCTTTCTTCTCTCTTCTTTTAGCCTCTATTCCTGCATTTCTCCCGTTTGCTATTCTAAAATATCTTCAGCTCCTCTTCAGTTTTGATTGATCCGAACGGGTGAATGAATTCCAATACAACGTCTGTAGCAGTAGTAGTAGTAGTAGTAGTAGTAGTAGTAGTAGCAGTAGGGATATTTATGTATATAGTGTGTCGCGTTGAAGGAACGGCATGAGAAGAAAAAATTGAAATGGCACTAACAGATGACGATGACGATGAGGGACGTGGTAACTTTCTTTCTTGCTTGTTGTATTACTGGCTAAAGGAAGTTTAAGAGGTAGAGGATGTTTAGGTTTGTATAATAATGCGACTGTGGCGTTGATAAGGTTGAAAAGAAAAGAAGTGGAAGATAGCGTAGTAGTAGTGGTGGTGGTGGTGGTGATGGGGTTCCCTACTTGTTCTTCTTTTCTTTGTGAAATGGTAAACCCCCTTTTGCTCGTCTACAGCACCAGTCGTCGCAGTAGCAGTAAGAGCATCACGTTCGCAACAAATACTGCTTCACTATAATAGTCATAATAATACAAGTCATTTCATCGTTACTCTTAATACTTTATCCAGAGAAACAGGAGTTGCAGGAAGCAGTCGCTTTGTCGTCGTGATTGCTCCCTTTCCTTTATAAAACGCAATGTGGTGGAGGAAGAAGGTGAGCATATCTATAGGCTTGTACTGGTAGTTAGAAATAAAAGTAACAAACGTATCAGCCGGGTAAAAGGAGAAGCAGCCCGATGATGATGACGGCAGGAATAGGAGCATCAGGAGAGAATCCGTAGAGCTGTACTACTATTACGTACACGAATGATGCTGAGGATGATGGAAATTGTATCAGCAGCAGCAGCAGCAGCAATGACGACAAGCCATACAGAGGGAGAAACGAATGGGCGTTTGTACGGAGGAGTGAGTTGGATAGAGAGATCTAGAGTGGTGGAAGTAGTATTTGGATAACCAGGCTGCTGGGGTGAATAACAAATCTGAAATGAAATGAAAAGTAGTACAAGAACATGGGAAAGAGTTTGATGACGAGAACGGCAACGGCTCACACAAGGATGTGTGAATTCTGATGGTGGCAGCTGTTCTTTTCTCCTTCTTAGTCTCTTTCACATATGGAATAAGATAATGAAGGCGATAAGACGACGGGTCTATTATATATTAGCAGCGAACAAGAAGAGAATCAAAGGAGAAAGAAAGTGTGTAACAGCAGCAGTGGCGGCGAGGTATGCAGCACTACTACAATAAGATGGACCTATGAAAAGAGAGAAAGAGTTTTATTCCCTGTCTTTGGTTTGGGTGGTGGTGTGTCGAACACGCAGTTTGAGGTGAACACGGTACCAAATTGGTTTCAATATCTGCTTGTACAGATGAAAAGGTAAGACAACAGTGGCAGAAAAAAGAATTATTAGATTAAACAGGTGAACATTGACTTCACACTACACTACGGTGGGTACTCGCAGCAGGTTTGCAGGTGTTACCTCGTTGTGCTCATTCGGGATGACACAATTTATCGATAAAGATGGATTTATATTTATGGGTAGGAAGATTACAGGCAAAAAGAGGACGCGCAACGGAGAGGCAGTAAAAATGATGGGCCTTTTAAAATATTATTATTTTTTTGTTATTCAACATTGACGTTCTCTCACACAGAAGTTGCCTCGAAAATAATGGTTTGTGTCAGCTTCAAAGTGCACCAAGGTGAAACAACATTTTCATTGTGAAATTTCGTAGCATAAAGTAGATAGCAACAAAAAAGCTTATTTATGGTAATTCAACTAGGGAAAGTAATCCAGCGACGACGACTTGGGGTAGTCAGTATATATACCGCTGCAACTTTCATCAATTATAGAAGCCTGCACTGTATCACCCTCGGAGTGTGTCTGTCTGAGTGTGCCTGTCTGTGTGTCTTTACATAATCATACAAAGTCATTTGGCGGTCCGAAAGTTGTTTGTTTCTCCAGATAAAACTACAACACTACTACGACGACTACAATTACTACAGAACTGCCTTGCGGAAGCCTGTCTGCTTTGAAATGTTAAAATGAATGAAGCAGCCATTGGGCAGCAGGGATAATTTTCAGCCCAGTGTCTGCTGAAGAAACTATCTTGCATAAATATTCATAATATAAATACATATATAACGAGTGTAATGTTTCTGCTCATCTGCCATAGTATGCATATTACCACACACAACAGGGTTATATCTGTATTCTTTTGACATAAAATTAATCAAACGATTCTCTGAATCATTTCGCGACTCACAGCACTCACTCAATAGCAAACTTGTGGATACGAAGATGAACACAGAAAAGTACAACTTTTTCCCGCACATTGTATCCATAATGTTTATACGCGGGCATATCACACACGTCATGTAGAGCCGGGTTCAACATAGTTTATATATAGTATAATGATGATGATGATGGTGTTGCTAAATCCAGATTTTCCTTCTCTTCATAATACCCACGCATATGAAATGTTGTCTTTTTTCAAATTATATATAAGTAATTATATAACCTTATTCATTCCACACCTCTTTCACACTTGCCCATTCCCTCTCTCCCACTGCTCTTCTCTCTTGCTGTACACTTAAAATTGCTGTCTTCGTTTTTTCATCTTGCTCTTTTTCGTGTGATGATGATATACTTGGTGATAGCATAGCAATGAGTCTCTTTGGTGTCTGGACATGTACACAAAATTGTATTATTACAACACCATCACACACAAGTGCTCCATCAGGGATGTTACAGCTTGAGTACGTGTATAAAGCTTACACACTTAACCAAACTTCCTTACTGACTTACAGTCTCGCACCAGAGTAAAAGTGGGCAATGTGGTACTCCCCCTTCCCCTCTCTGGTTGTAGAATTCACACACATGCAGAGAGAGAGGAGAGAGATATGTTTAGTTTGGGATATCTACTGCATAAATTTAGCTTTCCGCTTAAATTTATTTTTCCACACAGCAAATATTCAAAATCATAATTCTGCCTAGGGCATTGTTGTTTTCCCCGGAAATGGCACTGTAAATAAATTCTCTCAACTTCAAATTGTATACGTTGCATCGGACACAACATCACTACCAGCAGCACACACAAAATCCTTCGTTGTTGATACAGCAGAGATCTCTGCAAAGTTGATGTGTATTTTTTTTGCTTTTCTCTCTACTTTTATCCAGACTGCTGCTGCTGCTGTTGTGGAGAAAAAGGAGGGAGAGAGATGAATCAAACTGAAGTACTGCGGTTTTGCGTTTTGCTACCCTTTTCCCCTCTTGTCTTATAGTCAGTTTCCAAACTACTTTTACCGTGAGGACTGCTGCCTTTGCTGCTGATGCTGTGTATGCGTTTTCTCCTGTACCACATGAACATGCACTGATGATGATAATAATAAAAAATATTTTTCTCTTTTGTTTCCTCCTCGTCGTATCATTACGCTAACTTAAGCCGGGAGCTTTTATTTTCAGACATACCCAACTACCAGTATAACTGTGACTGTATGTCTTTCTAGCATCCTTAAACCAGGGGCAAGCAAATGTAGAAAAGTACTGGAAAAGACACTTAAAATTTCCATGTATAAAGAACCCGACATGCGTACGTATAAAATGGGTACTCATTAACGTGCCTGCAAAATTCACGCTACTTGTCTTGTTTCACAGCTTTTACTTTTTTCCAAGAAAATGAGTTTTAAAACTTTTCAGTGTAAAAGCTTTCATGACCAACGTAACGTGGCTCTTTCATCTCTCTTCTCGGCTATATATAAGGTTAACCCTGTCTCTCTCTCCCTCGGAGTCAAAGACATACAGACGAACATTAGCCAGCGTGCGTTTTTAAGCGCTGCCAGCAATCTTACGAGAACTTAATAATACAACTCTATATTATTTGTACGTAGTATAGAGATTATACAAATAACTGTGTAGTGCTTAGCCAATATCCTTATTTTAGTATTCCGTACACGCCCTTGCTCCTCTCAACCGAGCCCGCTAAGACAATTATAACTTTTTCCCTCTTAAAACATTTGCACCCTAAAATCTAAAAAACGCTACCTTGACTGACGAAATGGTAAATGATGAGGACAAGTCGCGGGGGTTTATACTACAGCATCCTATACCGTTGCCAGAGTTCGGATGACACATTAGATTTTCCCTACTTTATTGTCATCCCTGCACAAAAGCTGACTTTCAGTTTTGGTAAGGCAAGACAACTAACCGTGTTTTTCCCTCCCAAGATTTATAAAATAGCGACACCGCCAGACTGACTGACTGAGAGAGAGGGGGGACAGACTGTATGTACTTATCTCAATCTGGCTGAACAGCAGCAGATGTACAAGGTAAAGATTTAATGCCTATCTAATATGAAGATGTTTTCTGCAAATGCTTGAATGCATTTAGGCGAGAAAAAAAGTTTACAGTCATTCTCCCGAAATAAAGGCGTCATCATGCGAGAGCTCAAAAGGAAAATCTGATGGTCGGAAAATCTTCCTAGTATAAAACGTCCCTGAATTGAAGCATACTTTTCCTTTTACTTCACTTGTCTGTAAAATGCATTTTCAACGAGTATATATACGCATATGCATGTTGTATCACTAAACAGCAGAAACAGAACGGTCGACATATAGACGGGGAAAACGAGGTGAAATTACCGCAATTTGATGGTAAAAGTACAAGAGTTGGATTTTTCAATGGAGCAACTATTTGTGTGGTGAATTTTTGGTATCAGAGCGAGCAGAGTCAAACAGTTTTCCTCTCTTTTCTCCTGTACACTTCAACTTTCATTTCTCTAGACAGAAACTAACACTCTCTTAGCAGCAGCACCACCACAATCACCACTCACCATCCCGTGTGTTTATTGACGAGGGCACTGTTACCACACTCTCTGCCACCACCACCATGATGATGATGTTGAGGAGGATCTTATAGCGTGAATTCAACCCGACTCAAAACTTACGAATGATTCCCTATCATCATCATCATCATCATCACCGTCATTAAAAATACTCGAAAATTGCTGTACCGTCTGCTCCGCTGTCTGAACTTTGTTCTCTACATGCATGAAAAATTGCTTGTTCTCGTGTTTTTCTCGGATAATAGGTGCCTGTATTGAATATCATGGGAAAATATTAGTTTTTCTTACATCATAACTTCTCCCAGATCCAGTCGTTCTCATTATATTTTTTTTCTCTCTCTCAGTCTCTCAGATTAAATCTTAAGCAACAGAAAAACTAGTGAAATGGAGGAAATTCTAGTACTGATCCTACTTCTTCTACTACTACTACAACTACAAAGTTGAGTAATTCGTCAGGCGTATGTTTTTGACGACGACGATGCTGATGATGCGAGTTTTTTTTCGTACATCATGTTTCTTGTACCTATACGCATTGGTTGGTTGACTGTCTGACTGTTTGTTTGCTAGTTGGTTTGCTGTGTGAGGATGTTGTGTCAGGACGCGCGTGGTGGATGTTATTCCCTTCACACACCAAACGTAACTCACTTTTCATTCTGAACAAGAAGTTTTGCACTATCTCCGAATCAAAGTTTACATGCTAATGTCAAAGTCTGCTGGTGAGCCGGAAGGGATGCATGCTTGGATTGGAGAGAAGAAATATATATACATATATACGGGTTTTGTATAACTTGTTCGTAAAATATCAGCACTACAAAACCATCCTTTTTTTCTGCTGTCCCTGTACCATATTCCTTTTTATTGCTCACCCCTTCGTCTCCCTCTCTCTCTGTCTGCCATATTTTTTACTACTTTTCTCCCTTTCACCAGACCACACAGTACAACAGCAGCAATGGCAATTGAAGCCCTCAAACTCAGTTTTCAGCGACAACAACATCAGCAGCAGTAGCAGCAGCAGCAGCAACAACAACAATGACAGAGTTTTGTCTACTTTTTTCTATTATATGTAGAAAACTCAGATTTTACCTTTTTTCTATTTTTTATCTCCCTGTCTGTGTCTCTCTCTCTCTTTTTCACACAAACATACACAAACGCACGGTCTTTCTCTTTCTGTATGTTTATCCAAAACACTCCAGCATAAAAGCTTTCTTTTCGCCACGTAGCACAAACAAGCAGCCAGCTCTCGCTCTCTCAGCCAGCAGGAGTGTAGCAGCGTGCAGGTCTTGATTTGAACTAAACGATCAAAGTTGGAGGCAACCACTTTTATATCTTTCTCTCTACTCGTGTTCCTTTCCCACTGACACTGAGAGAGGCTTCCGAGTTTTGGAGTGTGTAGTAAAAGTACTCCAACCAAACCACGACTACAATGAACGGAGCATATTTACGGCAGCAAATAGCGTCCTGCTCGAGATGTTGTAGAACTAGTAGTATTCGTCGTCGTTGTAGTATTTACATTTTTTTCTCTGCCATTGCAGATGGATGATGGAGGAATCAAAAAAACCTCATCACCGTCATCATTAATATATATCAGGGAAAGTAACATCATCACCTCATCTTTTTCTATCTGTGTGTGAGCATGAGCAGCCCACCTTGTAAAAATAGCAAACCATGTCGTACTGCCGGGGTAGTGGGCTATTTTAGTGAAGGCGAAAATAGCTCTGCACAGAAGACAGCATCATTATTTCGTATTATTTATGTTTGACAACATGTATTTATACAACATGGTGATGACGACGCTGATACGTGAAACATATACACCTAAACATCTTTTTTATCAGCAGCAGCATCATTTTGATCAACAGGATCAGAGTGGATGTAAGACTGAGTGAGAGAGATATAAAGTTCAAGAGGGCAATGCCAACTTATCAAGCAAACATAATAAACTGTACGCACTGCAGACAGAGAGAGAGAGAGTACATCATTTTAGCGGGGGAGCGAGAGACGACACACATACAAGCAAGGAGAAAGAAAGGAGATCCTTTCTCAAATAATATTGTGTGGAATTTACACGTCTCGTAAATTGTGCACACAAAGGTGAGACAAGGCAAATAAGAGTAATATACACGCGCCATACCTGTACGATGTTACACGTTGTTGCCCATCATCCTGATGATGATGACGATAATGCTGCACTGTTGATGAAGATGATGACGACGACAATGTTGTGGACGATGATGATAATGATGATGATGACGACGACGACTGAGAGAGAGGATGGTGGTACGGTATATGCTCGTGGTGGAAAGTGTGTTTATTTATGAGACTCGAGTGAAAATGAAGTGTTAGTTTACAGAGTGAAAACCTTGTAACCTTCACCTCCCTCCCTTCCTCCAATTTCCCTTTTCATGTTAACTTTGAAATCTGGCATGACTGTTTGTGCTCTTACAACTCCCTCAGCATAGAATGTGATATATGACAAGGGGAACTCACATCACATTTTGTAATGGAAATACAATGCGTGTGTGAGCATTTATTAATAAACATGAAAAGCACGTTTTACAGCAGGATTTCGAGGGTGTAATTGTATGCAAATTAATTTACAACCCACTGGATGGTAGTATGAATGTCGTCACTTGTCAGACAGCTACTCTCTATTCTATACTTTTATTTTGAATGTGTTGCTGGTGATGTCAGAGAAAGTAAACTAATAACAACAAAGCCCTGAATTAAGTTGCTGGTTTACCCAATTCCATTAATTGTAGGAGGCTGTAAAACACATTACGTCTAAAAAAAAATTTCAGACAATAGGAAATGGAGAAGAAGGAAAAATTATCTATTTACACTTTCCCTTTTCTTTCGCATCAACTAAAATTAAGGATAAACAAAGTGGTCTACTTGAAAACAATCGGCAAGCAAACCAAGCGGAAAATTTATACTATTTTTAGATATAAAAAAACAACCCTATCAACAGGATGGTTTGTGTTATGAAAGTTTGTTCTGTCGACTATTTATAAATATACAAGTACCAATTATAGCGGTGTCTGATATTTTAAGCATTACTAAAGATGTGTTTACATTACATAGAACCATCCCAAGTTTTACCCCTTGTAAAAGCCACTCATTAAGAACTACTGTTTTTGCTCTTCATAATATATGAATGTGTATACTTGACGAAGATGGAGAGAAAAGTTTGCCCAAGGAAAACACATGAGTTATGCATGTGCACTTGTTGAAGTCTGTAAAGCTTTCTTGCTGTTTGATCTATTACTTTTAAATAGAATATGTATACATACAAGTATAATGACGGGATCTTCCTTGGTTAAAATTTCTACGGAATAGAAAACAATCAAAAGGATCCGGTGATTTCTAGATAAAAGCTGAAACCTATATTGCACATCATCGGAATTCTAAATGAGCATATAGCACTGGTTCTTCTGCTACCCCTATAGGCCCTAAGGACAGAAATCAATCAGAAAGCGGAAGTTACGAATATTATGCAATGCAATTTATACACGACCAGATAACGTAATCATATGCAGTCATATTTCAAAAGCTTTTTCCTTGACTCCACTTCCTTGAAATGGGTTGTTGTACTTTAACCGTTGTAAACCAATAACGTCTGGAAAAAACTGAATAAAATTTGGCAAGAAAAATGACTTCAGCGAATCTATACGTAACTTGGACAAGTTCTATTACAAACATGAAACAAAGTACACGTACAACGTTATATGTGTACACACACACACACAAGTAATGCGCTACAAAATAAATTTTATGATTGAAAATGGTCTATAAAATACCACCACTACTACTACTCTCGCTCATTCAATCAATACGTACACTAATGTATTTGACCCACAAGCCATTGTGTAATAATGATACGATGATGGAAACTCTCTGACATAAAGAAAGTATAAAAAAACCCATGGAAAAGCACGTGGGGTATTTGAAGAAGACGTACTGTGAGGCATAACATCCCTCCTGCTGTTGAAGTATGTTGTTGTTGATGTTGTTTATTGTGTGTTGTTCTTTCTCTCTAGAAATGAAGCTTTACTTGCGTGTAGCAGTAGCAAGAGACTGTATTACTATAACACTACAGCTGGAAACAGTTGAGTAAAATTGTATATAAGGTGCATGTAAGTGGCGTACATGGCCAATAATAACAAACCATTTTCCTCCTTTTCAAATGTATGCCACTTGAGGAAGTGACTTTCCGCTTTATTGCGTTAGGAAGAAATACATACTTCTTGTGTACATCCTTAAGAGCTCTCCACGAAATAAAACTTAACGAAAGTTTTTGTGTAGTTTCCTCACGCTAATATACAAAAAGTGGTGGTGCATGTATATATATTTCATGGAGGTTTCTATGATTTATTGTGGCTATTATTAACATGGTATTTTTGGCTTATCTCGATTACACTCTATCTACATTTTAACCCTTGCATTGATTAATTCTACTAGTCTGTAGAAATGTTAAACAGAAAGAGAGAGAGAGAGAAGAGAGAGAGTGCGAGAGAGTATCATAATTACACCGAAAATGCAGAGGTGTGTCTACCTCTAAAAGTACATAAATTTTCCCGCAGGTACACATCTGATATAGAAAAACGTGAATGCGGTGTAGACGCGTATGACCGTTGTGGTTTTTCCAAAGCAGCGGTAGAAGAGAAAAAAGTTTATCTTTCCGAATATATCTCCCTTCTGCTTTCCTTTCTCCTTTACTTTCACTGTTCTTTTTCACTCTTCTGTTAAAGGTTTTAGCAAACCTCTGAGATTTTCTTATATTTTCGTTTTACAAGAAATGGAAAGTAAAAGCAGCCAGTCAGTCACTCGTGACTGGGTGGACTTGTTGGCTGGAAAGCTATAAAGTTTGGTAGTGGTGAAGGGTGAATAGATCCGAGGAACAAACATACATTTATATAGATTTAAAAGGAACGACGCGATGAAATATGGAATGACGAACAGTTTGTTTGTATGAACCAGGTCATGAATAGATATGCCTATGTAATAGGTGGTCTCGAAAACTCACTTATTATGTACATATATGTATGAACAAGGGGATAATAATAAGAAGCCGTGTGTGCTACAAGAAACGTATTTCTTTTTATTTTCGGTTAGACATATGTATACTAGCCATGATGCAAGGCATGCATACTATGCAGAAAAGGAAAAAATAAGTTGAATGAGTGACAAGTTTGAGAAACCGAACAAGAAGGGAATAAGAAGGTCGCATACAGAGAGGAAGAATTAGAGATGTTGTCAAATTCAGCTGCAGACTTTTCTTTAAAAACGCATGTATTTGCCCCTAAGTTTTTTCTTTATACTTTTTACCCTCATACACACACACACATCACAAACGTGTAGTTTTTAGAGAAGGAATTATACAGATCCTACATGAAGATATCAGGACAGATGGATAGATTCAGTGCGATAGATCATGTAGGCAGAGACCGACACTGATATGCCATTTTTAGTTTATAGCTGTGAGTTTTGTAAGACATGCATGTTACCTTACATAAAGTTTACCTTCTAAAAAATTTGTTCTCTCAGCTCTGTTTCTGTGAAAAAAGTTCACGCGCAAGAAAAACGAGAAATGTAGTGTTTCCGGTAAATATAAAACGATATGTAAGAGCATATATATACTTACATGTAGCGTGGAGAGAAAGCAGACAAGGACAAGAACACCTTTTTTACTTTTAAGTGACAGGTATCTGGAATAAGTACAAAATTAAGGCATGTCTACTGAAATTCGTATACTTATCAAATACCGGTTACATTTTTTACCTGCTCCGGTTCTGGAATAATGTAATGTACTTAGAAAAGTAGCTGACTGGATATTTCTGGTGTACATTTCACTATTATATTTTCTGGATGCAAAATCACCCGGTGTAATATCGGTATTCAGCAACGGTAACTGGTATCCTTTCTTTATGCTTCTGGTTTGGAAATTACAAAGTGAAGTCGCTTCTTTTGATTGATTCCACTGGTAGTGAAGTTTTTCCACTTTCTGATTAATTTCTCCTTACACTTGTTTTATTTTATTTAAAGTTTAACAATTCCCAAGAAAATTACTCAAACATTCCTAAATGAAGAGTAGTTGTTTGACTGCTGAAGTAAAAAATTGATCAAAGATACATGTATAAAAATTGCTCAATTTTATTGTTGTACTACTTATAGGTTAAATTAAATGCTGTATTCTGTTTTAACGCCAGCAAAGGTTATACGGTAGAAGTTAATAATAGAAATGCAGATAGAAAATCTTCAGATTTAAGAATTTATTTGTATAAAGTGAGCTTTTGGAGAATTAACAGGAAAAGAAAAAAAGGCGGAAAGATTGCATCATTTTCTACTAACATATGACGTAAGCAGTAATATACTAATTTTTAACATACGAAATTTAATATAAAAGATTAATCAACGTTCTGTTGATAACCAAACTCTGATTAGGTGACTGTACAAAGTGTTTTATTTTTTATCCGAGTCGAAAGCTAACGAGATTTTGGATTGGATTGTTTTTTCTGAAATCCCTTTTCCTCATAAAACTTTAAAAACCCTTGATTGGAAAGATAATCCGACTGAACGACCGTAGACCAGTAAAAATTTCATCCATGCATGGCTGTATTGTAAACTGAGAACTGGTGTTAAATTTTGTAACATATTTGTTTGTGTTATAAATCCATCGTTATCCAATCCCAAAACAAAAGATGGTCTAATTTCACCTTTACTCAATTTCAGACACGTGAAACACGAACACAAAGGGAATCAATTTTTGATATATACGAACATCATTAATCTAGAGCAAAATAAGCTACAAAAGGAAAAACCTAAAATTAATTTAACATTGAGAGTATCTCTCCAGTACATATACTACATTCACATAAATACTTTAATCAAACTTTTTTTCACGTAATTTACAATTCTCCAAAATCAAGAGTATTTTTGAGAAAAACTAACAAAAAATTCGTAAATACTTTTGGTTTTAAAATTAGTGGTTTCATCTAACAGAGATTGAGTAACAGTAACCAAGTTGTGTTTCAAAAACGACTTTTTTTACAAAACTGACAACAAATACAACAAATTGTCTTCGTGAACTGAAAAAAATAACATACAGTGTATATGCCAGGTGCCAAGGGACTTTAGTTCCATCTGCTGACTATCTTGTCTGACTGGCAGCTTTAATCCCAGTAATTGTCCTGTCAAACAAAAATTTTAACCGGAGTTAGTGCTCTACCCCTGGTATTGTTGACATTTTGTCCATAAATATCACAAAGTAGCACCCACCATTGATTGTATACCCCGACACAAATTACTTTGATCACGTAACCAGAAGATAAGATAAACTACTCGACTACACCCGGTAAGTTATCCCCTTTTCTGTCATAATGTGATACGCATTCTACTCAATTCGGTGAATGGAATACTCTCGACTCAACATGACTCAATTCCATCGCGCACAGCGAGAAGCTTTAATTTACAAAAAGCTGTTGTATGTGTGTAGATTCAAAACGTTAATACCACTTTACTTTCATTACATCATTTTGCTGAACCAGTAGTATTGTTTCTGGGTAAAAAAAACTTATTGCTGCCTTTGCATACGCGGGTAACAACTCTGCACCAGTGATTTGCATTGCTCGTCGTTGCTTTTCATTATTTTGTTGTGGTGGGTCCTTTAGTACTCATGACTCATGTAGTGGGTTTACGCCTAACTAGGTACGATGTTTTTACGATTTTTCCGTTAAAACAACCAGCTCGACAAACCAACAACAACGGTAGAAATGAACAACGAGGATGTCTGGATTTTGTTTGCTTTGATGCTGCTATGCTGCTACTACCACCTCTGCTACTACTGTTTCCTTTCACTATAAAATGATCTCCTCCTCTCTGGTTCCACCTTCTCCGTCCGTCACTCCATTTCTACTTTGTAGCAAAATGTTATTCTACATTTCATTTCTCTTTTACTACGAACCAATGCAAATGTGAGCGACTGGCGAACAACGCGATTTTAATAGCAGCAAGCGGAAAGCTTCTGGCGGATGGCTTTTTTAAGTAGCTGTTACAGTCGCACAACAAAAAACTTGTTACGTTAATGTCATGAATGCGTATATAAAACTTTAATAAAAGTAGAAGAAAAAATTAATATTGTACTTCATCGTGTCGATTCGAGTCAGCTGTGTAAGTAGAGTTGGGAAAGTAATTGTAGTTTCAATTTAGAATATTGGTTGAATAGTGTTATGGGAAGGAAAATGTATTTCCGAAAATGAAGGAGTGACTAACTAACAAGTGGACATAATATATATGAAATAAATGTACAGGTTGCTTCAGTAGATATGTGTATATCGTAACCGTTATATCTGTATATATATATGTATATACGAGCAGTGGATGCACCTAGATTTTTGTTACACAGTAAAAAAAAGTGTTCCGTGGAACGCTGCTGCTGAGCTACTCTTGAGTAAGCCTATTATAAAGAAGCACTCTGGAAGAACAGTAAACCGACATGCATGCTTTCACTTCCAAAAGTTTTCTACTTGGTTGTGTTCAACATCAAGGAAGGAGAAAGTGATCTTCTTTTTTTATGTTGCACCGCTGCTACACGGTCATGTTGACTGGAATAAAAGGAAGAATCAAACTGTTGCATATTATTAGACTTTCATTCAAGAAGCCTACAGTTCCTGTTTTGCTTCCTTGCACTTCAATATATATGCTACTATACACTTTTTTTATAGAGATGACATGGGCACATAATAAAACTTACTAAATGGCACAAGAATCGGAAAAATATTAACTTTATCAACACGCCTGTTCCACTCCATTTCCTTGCAAGGCGGTGATTTTAAACTTTGATTTAGAACAAAAATATATGATGCTATTGAAAGGTTTAAGTCTGATTTTTTCTGAATAGCTACAAAGCTTTTAGTATTTACGTACTTTCATTCCATACGTTCATTTTCGTAGCTGTCGTGTCTGAATAACTTACTTGATGATTTTGTAGCGGATATAGAGAAGCTTATATGTATACGCTATTTTTTCACCATTGGCCAATTATGGATCTTCTTTATGACGCAATCTATGTTGCGTTTACAAACAACGCCTGACACAACTTTTCGATTTTTTATACAAAAACCGCAAAAGTTTTTATTTAATGGACCTTTACACACGACCAGTGATGCAATGCTAAAAACTTTGTTTACACAATTGTCACAAATGCAGACAGTCTTTCCACGGAACCGGGAATCAAGATAAAATCATCATTATTATATAACTGAGGATCAGATAAAAAAATGCCAGGAGTTTTTCTCAACTTTTTTTCGCGTCTTGGATTTCCCCTGCGCTGTATTTTAGTTTCCTACAACAAAATATTACTCTCTATCTCTCAACTGCTTAAACAACTTTTTTAAACGGCGAGAGCCACCAAGAATCTTTACAAAAGATATTTAGGAATCTCTCTATCTGGAATGTATCACTTACGGTTTAGGATTTCCTTTCAAAATATACCCCACTGCTGTGTCAGAGATGAACACATTTTAGCGGGGAAAATGTGAGTGTAAGCAGCCTACATAAATGTATAAAGTGCACCTCATTTGACATCACATTTATACTCCATTACAGGCAAGTATTATGACTCAACGCATACGTTCACCATCATTATATCTACCGCCACCACAATTACCACTTTCATGATGCTCTGCTCCTACTACATACTACAAAATTACTTCCCGTGCTTTTGCAACTTTGCTACCAGAAAACACGTGAAACCTGATATGTATAAATCTCATGTTATATTTATAGGTATGTGTTATATTATTATGATGCTTTTCTTCTACCAGATATCTAGTTTTTTTCTGGGTTTTTTCAATCACAGTGTTGAGAACTAGTGCTATTACTCCTAAAAACTAAAATCCATTACTCTCTCGTTTCTTGTTTGCCTCTTGTTCTTTTTGTGTCTACAAGTTTTACCAGGAGTGGGAGAGTACAAGTAAAAAAGAAGAGCAAAAAGTAGGTAGAGAGTAGCAATGGAGAGTACTCTAATACTTTTAACCTTCCTTCTTACGGGCTTACACTACAGCGTCTACGTTTTTACATATATATTAGGCAAGTTTTAGGCAACTTTGTCTTTTTCTCTACTACATACACACTTTACCAAGAAAGACGACAGCGTCTACATTTCCCCGAAAAAAAGTGTGGAGGCAAGGCTAGTTGATGCTACTGGTGTTTTTGAATAAAAATTGGGAAAGTCGGACAAAGACAAAGATACAGAGACAGAAAGATGAAGTGCTCTTCAAGACAAGGCTAAAGGGAAACGGCTAAAATGATTTCCTACTTTTAGGCAAGTCATATATGTATGTATAATATGGGCAAGTTTTTGGGTGGGTAGAAACGTTCTAAAACATGTGAGTAAAGGAGAGGAGAAATGTCAGAGAATCATAGAAGAATTTTACTGGAGAACCGTGAAAACAGGGAAAAAGTTATTTTCTCGGTTTGAATAAACAAGAGAAGGCGGAAATTTAACAATCTGGAAGATTGAAAATTTAAACCAATTTTCGCGTACAAATTTACCCACTAAATAATTTACGCGACTCAAGTTAATCCGATATATCTGTACATATAAAGATCTTTTGGGATTGAGTAAAAAACAGCAAATGGTGAGACTAGTGGGCTTTATCTAACAATCATATTATAAGCGCCCAGGAAAGCTACGTCACACGTGACGTGTGACGTGACATAAAAGTTAACAAGAATGGAAAGGATACGCAGCCGATCATTTTGTCGATGAATTGTGCATATTTTTTGCATGTCAATTTTATGGTATGACAGCTCAATTTAAGTTTTTTCTACCTTAAGTACTAGAAGCCTGTCATAATCCAGTTTCTTGGCTTGTGAATTTAGCCAATTTCTTAATAGACGCCATTAAATTATTAAGTAGTATCCTCGTGGTTTCACAACAGTAAATACGGATTAAGTTTTCTAGGTTGTGTCCTTTGGGTCATACACTGTGCCCTGTGGGTTGTCTACTTACAAAAGAAGTAGACAAAATTATTATTTGGTGCATACTACTATAAGAAGAAGGGTTCCCTTCTTGGATGATTTACTACCTCGAGCTCCCCGCAATGACGGAAAATGTGGTAACTTACGTCATGAATAACGGCAAATATGCCTTTCCTGAGTTACCGCTGAGCTGTGCAGTTTTAATGGGACCTCAGAGAATTAATATCTATACTATGTGTGTACTTATGCAGGTTTTCCTTTCATGCTAGTAAAATATTTTCTAATATTTTTTTTACATTTATTTATACAATATTCTCGTCATAAAACAGCCTTTCAGTTGATGTCAAATACATCGCGGTAGTGTCATACGATGTCTGAGGTCTTTTATTACAACTCTGCGTCTACATCCATAAAGTATAGTTTATTTAAGACACCATTAAAAAAATAGTTTCAGTCAAGATCTTGTACTCCATTTTGACTTTCAAACCATATCCATGAGTCCATGATAACATGTATGCATACACCTCGAGCAATAGTCCTTTGTAAAACACAAATTTTGGTGTTCAAAGCAGTGCTTCACGGGCCACCGGTGGCCGGTGGCCACTATTGTGGGCCACCAGCCCTCCGGCCA
>JAHZNB010007685.1:0-10716 GCA_027744295.1 Callyntrura guangdongensis | reverse complement strand
GGATTCAGGAGGATGATCGCTAGAGTAGAATGATCGCTCAATTCCACATTACCCCGGCGAACAGCTTTCTTGAGATTTTCCATTATTTTCTCGTGGCGGTAACTAATAAAAATCGGTGAAAGTTTTCTTTGTTAAAAACATGGTAAAAACATTTCTCGCGCAAACTATCATCTATTATATCACTTTTGTCAGTTAATAATTTTTAGGGGATAATAAAGTTTCTCACAGGAGGCTTTTCGCCTTGTCTTCAGGGGATTGCTGTAGGAAGATACAAAAAGATCAATTACTATACTGCTGTGAGACTCTAGTAGAAAATGGTTGTACATTTGTCAGAATTTGGAAATTATGACGTTGCTAGGGGAGGGGGATTTTAAGCCTTCTTACATCGTATCCCAAGGCAGAACAGCACTGTCATACACTGAAAACTTAAATACATAGTTAATATTGAATCATACAAAATAGTATAGTCTTTCATGGGATAAAATGCCGCTTTGCCAAATTTCCAGCATGCGACACTTTTTTATATGGTTTTTAAACGACATTTAGACATGAACAGTTAAAGAGCCAGTGATCAGGTAGGTAGGATTCTAAAGTTTTACATAATTCCTCCGTTGCCTGAACTAATATACCGTCCATTTGATCTATGTAATGTTGCGTTGGTGGTACATGGCAACTAGACTTTTTGTAATATGAATCAGTAGCAAATTGTCAATAGCAAAAGCAGCAAACGTCACTCACGTTATGGTTATATAGCTATATTTATCTCTTTGTCACGCCAGCAAAATCAATACTCTTATTCAAGATTTATTTTGGAAAAATATGATATGCTTACACATATTGCGTATTATCTTCTTGTTCACTTATCATACAGCTTATTCCTGTCTCTTAATTCGTGGTCAACAATGAATTTTTCAATTTAACGTATTTCCTTACGCTCAGATCCAAAGAAATGTAACAGAAAATGCAAAAGCATTTACACTAAAATCAAACCAATCGTTGCAGTATTTGATTAAGAAAAAAGTTTGGGAGTAGAGTAGTACGCGCTTTTACGTTAAAACTGCGTTCACAAAAAAGTTCCAAGTTAACATTGCATTTTTATAATGGCGACCGCGACATTAAGTAGCACTTGACAAGTTTACCTGGTAGGACCTCTTTATTGACAAGCTATTAAAATGTTTTTTTGTCTACAAAGTTAATATTTTGTTTTAAGGGCAAAAGGTTTCATGTATTTCAATTTGTGTATTTGACATTCAATTCTCTCACCCAGCAAACGACAAGAACGTCTTCAATAACATTTGGTGCTCTCCAACAGATTTACTCAAGTACAGGTTATTGAGTCTGATTTGAACATCTGTTTCATTTAAGTACAATTCGATTAAAAATATTATGAAAGCTGTCACCTTATTTGAAAAATTCCATGAAATATACTGTCAATTTTGGCCCCACTCCTAGGAAACCAATTTTTTCTGATATCTGTTTATTTTTGCTTCGTTTATTGTGGACATGACGATGGCGAGCCGTTGGATAACACTGTTATCTCCGACTCCGGAGGACCGTTGGAGCCCCTGCTCCAAGAAACTATTTTGTTTGTTTTTAATCGTTTCGAAGAAACTGTATCAGAAACAGGGAAGCTCAGCATTTATTTTCTGAATTGAAGGCTGTTGCTACAAGCTATTATTAGATTTTCAACCATAAGTGTTTTATGGCCGTGACAACTAACAAGTGCGTACCACTGACATTGTAGTCTTGGAAAGTTTGGACTGCCATCAACAGAAAATCGTGTTAGCTGTATTAGACTTGACTAGTCTTATTTTACGTAATCCGAAAAACATCACTAAAAAGCATGCCACTTGCCACTACTATATTCTGCTCATCTTGTACTAAACTATGAAGAGTAGTAACGCGCTCGTATCATTGGCATCATCGTCGTCTTTTACAAAGACGACAACACTTTGCAGAGAACTAGCTAAAAAAATAAAGGATTCATAAAAGAGTAAAAGGGAAATAAGTTGAGCAATTACAGTATTATCCTTTATTTACAGCAAATAAATGTCATGTTTTCAAGTGCATTGCCGAAGGAAAAGCGGAGGCCAAATTTAACAAATTGGAAATTCTTTATCATTTCTGTCGACAGTCGACTTTAGTATGTATTTATGTATTTGTGCAAGCGGGGCAACTATTATGCACCAAGGAAAGTACATTGAAATCACTGTAAGGTTATCCACCACCACTACTACTACAAGTACGTACATGAATGGTCTTATTAGCTGTGCAAAAGTATGAGCTACTTCCAGAAAGAGCAGCAAAAGAGATACATATGCAAGTAAATAGACACACACAGAAAATGTATAAAAGAGTGTGCAACTTTTTTAATAAAGTTTTTACCCTAACAAAGTAAAAACAAGTAGGGTTGTTGTGCTACATAATGTCGTATAAGAAATGCCAAGCTTTTAGTAGTTTCGGGTGCACCCTTTTCCAAATTTTTTCGGTGTGTGTTTAAAATCCACGGCATTTTTATTCCTATCAATATAATACATAAATTGAAGAAGGAACGTAGATTGTAGTTCCATGTCCACCACCTTTACATCCATTGGCATACATGATAATCGTTATTTTGTGTTAGAGTATGGGGCTACTTACAACTCGGCCTAATAAAAATCAGCATGAACTCAGCATAAATGCATGAAAGGTTGGATGGATGAGACACAACCTCATGATTTTTAGCTCTTCGTTATCCTCTCTCCTTACATTTCTGTTGATGTTGATTTCTTGTAGAGAACAAAAACCGTGGTAGGTCTTGAATGTGGATGGCAGTACTGCTGGAAAAATGTGAAACGTTCGTATAGAAACACTGTTAGCATTCTCTGCTGCCGCCGCGGTTGCTGTACAGTGGTGGCTTCCTTTCTGGAAAGAGTAAAGAGTGGAGCAGGCTCAGACTCTAGTGGTGTCTAGTATTTCCCAGTGAAGTAGGAAGAGAAACGCAACTGTGGGGTTGCCGAGTGAAGCTAAAGCGAGGATAAATTGGTGTGTGTGTAAGGAAGAAAGCCAATATGTAAGAAGAATAAACAGGACGGCAGCAGCAGCACCACCACTACTACCACGATGAAGACACACTTACCAGGGAAACCTTGGAAAAGTCGAGCCAGCTACGGAGAGACTAGCCCCGTTCTCTAAACTCCCCTTAAAAGTGGAAAGGCTTGAAAGTAAAGCGGCTCATTCCTTCATAGAATCCGTTTGTGGTCGGTCGTGTGCACGTCTCTTTACACAGCATTTTCGTTGCTCCCTTGTTATCGCGGCTCTTGCTTCCCAAAGTCTTCTCGGCTGGTACATTTTTGCCCTGTCGTGTGCAGTGCGTTCCTTTGAACAGACACACGTGTCTAGCCAGAGTAAGATAAACAATGGGAGACTTTACCAAACCGATAAATAATACGACCGAATAATAACAAAAAGTAACAAGGAAGAAAAATTTGTTTTGTGCCGAGTGTGCAAACTTTTGCAGAACGCTCGTCGTCGGCTATCAATCGTATTTAACATAATATGTAAATGTTTAAACAGTATTTAGATTAATTGATTTTTTGACTACTTCAAAGTGGTAGCGAGCTTATTTGACTGGAACAATTAGCAGCTTTTGAAGTTTTCTGTGAAGAAACTTTCTTCGTTCCCCCCCTTTTTTGCTGATTTTCCAAAGGTAAACTCTGCTTTCTCACATTTGAAATCAGGAAGTGAAAGAGGATTCGAGTGACATAGATCACAAAAAAGGCCAACTACACACCCACCTACCTAAATAGTCAATAAGACACTTCCCCCTTTAAATCACCACGCTTTGGAGGACAAACATAAATTGCTGCTTAGCTGGACGGAAGGAAAATTACCGTGACTGTATTTCAAACTGCAAGCTCAGCACAATAGCATGTGGTGCCGTTGCCGTTACAGACGCTGTACAAGGGATTACTGAAAGGAAATAACGAACACAATGTGAAATATAATAGAGCCAAAAAATGTTGCAAACTCAATAACAGCAATAATAGTAATCAACAACAATTTTGCAACACAACAAGTTCTTCCTAGAACCACCGTAGCATTTACATTATTTCCTTTTTTGTCAAAAATCGACTCCCCACATCTCGCTTGAACCTTCATCCCAATTTTTCCTCTCCTGTCGTTTTGCCTTGCATACTTTTAAAAAGGTAAACTTTCCACATGATCTGTAAATCCAGAAATACAGCATCCTTATGCATTTTTTCGTATTTGGCTTTGCACCTTAACTCCCAACATGTTCCGGATTCAGTATGTGTTCCGTCTTGTCGCAACAAATACTAATAGTAATCCAACTTTCACCGCAAAAAATGTGGCTTTGAGAAAGAGGAAGACGTAGCGGAACAATCATCATGTAAGTTGGGCTTCAAAGAGATATTATTGAGGGGGTTGTATTAGCCGACGGAAAGTGAGAAAAAGAGAAACGTTTGGTAGTTTGAGTAATAGGCGGTGTAGAAGTACTCTCATTCTGAACTCCTGTGAAAACCCTAGACACAAAGGCAAGTTGTAAAGCATTGTGTATGTATATAAAGCAAGTTCAACTCAGTTCACGGGTGTGCGTGCAAAATTTGCGTCTATTGTATAAGGAAGTTACTTGGAGTGAGACGAAATAGAAAAAAATGCTATCGTCTACTCAAACATAAATACACACTTTTATAGATAGAGAAAGAGGGAGAAAGCCAAGCACAAAAAACTTTTTCTTCATTTTACAAACAAACCAGCTTTATCAAAGCAACGCAAGTGTAAGAAAGGTGAAGACGGAGGGAAAAAACATGAGTGAATGAACACTTCTTTGACTTCAATCTTTTTAAACAACAACTACTACTACCACCACCATCACCACCACAACAGCATCCGCGGCAGCAAACACTTGTTTCTAATCCAATCCTTTTGTCCGTGTATATTATACATTTTGTCTAACTATATCCGTTGCATCCCATCTCATCTTCTTTTGATCCTCATCCCACATGTTTTAATAGTTTTTTTCCTGCCACATCATCGCCGCTATCAAAATTTCATCTGCCTCATTGCCATCATTGTTGGGCTCATCAGTGGTGTTGTCAACATGTCTGAATTTTGTGGTTCAGATACTTTCCTCGAGTAATATTACTATTACCAATGCTGCTTACGACTACCACACATGTACTACTACTCGTATTGAGGTTGTTGAATAGATTTCATTTCAAGAGGGGACTAGTTGAAGTGCTTCGCATAAATAATCAATTGCATGTATTTGCAAGGGTTTAACAGTCAAATTTTCTTCTCTAGTCTACTGGCGTGCAGACAGCGAGACACGTGCTTGCAAAAATAGGGTAAAAAAAAGTAAGAAACTTCCACGAATTCAATGCAGTTTTTTTTACATCTTATCAAGTCAGGGATAAAAATACGCTGAAAAGGGATTGTAGTAGAATTACGAATCGCGAGTGACTTCTAATTATCGTTCTTTTTTGTTCTAACATCCTGACAGGATACTTGAAGAATTCCATTATTCATCCTGGAAGATAAAAAAGATTCGCGAGACTCATTGGACTGGTGTGACCAGCGCTTTATATCTTTCGCTCCCCCGCCTCCCTCTCTTTCTCTGTTGAATGAAGCAAGAAATAAAGAAAAGGAAAATAACAATAACCACTGCACCAAGTTGAGTCAGCTACAAGAAGCGTGAAATGAATGAGTTCTAACACATTGCTGACATCTTTAATGGATGGAAAGAGATAAGTGGCTGAGCCATTCCTTCGCTGAGTACCGACAAAGATAACAACGAACGCTTGGTGTGACGTGATTGCATCGAGATGATTTAGTTACGTTTTTCACAACTAAGCACTCTTTTCCTATTGTGATTTATCGAACAAATGCATCTTCTTTTAACGGTTTATGCTATCTCCATACAAACAAGTAGCTGTGCTGGGTCTGGATTTTACTTGAAGTCGCTCATAAACTGATCTTATGCGAAAGACGTTGTATCCAGACCAAATTGTCGTGAAAATTTATTATTATTATAAAATAATAATAATAACTAGGAGAGCTACTCGTAATAATAGAAACTACAAAACAACATCATCAACAAATTTTACTTCGCTTGCGGGAAATTTTATGGATTTTAAATTATCTTAAACAAGGCACACTGCGGAAATAAGGGTCAACCACATAAAACGTTAGCGTATTTTCGTCACCCACTGAAAAAAAGTTAAAGCATGAGAAAGAGATCGGAAAGGTGTAAAGTAAGTGAGTGAAGGTATTAGCATATACCTCGTTAAAAATAGATTACCACCGCCAAAGAGAGAAAGGAAGACGCGTACAAGAGGAAACAAGTACGTAGACAAGTGTTTTATACATTCCGTGGAAAAGGGTACTCGAAAAAGGACTGATGTACTTAAATGTTACCGGGTACCAAACTCGGCTAAACTACAACAGAGAAAAGGGTTTCTGCTGCTGGGAAAGTAAAAAGCAGGAAAGGGGTTTTCTCTCCTTCCACAGAGCCACACTACTTACACACACGCTTTACTACTTACCACCACGTAGTACACTAGGAAAATAAGTAAAGGGAAAAGAGCCACCACCACTACCACTTGCCTGACTTCTGGTTACTCCTTTTTCTATTCCATTCTTCGCTGTCTCCCTCTCCCCTCTCTCTTTCTCTTGTAAATGTCTGCAACCACAAAGTTGTTATTACCACTCGCTTTGTTCTGCACTCTTTTCTCCCTCTCCTCCACTTTCACTCTTGCTCACTCTTTCCAAAGTTGGAGTGCAGAAAGCCGGCTGTCAGTTTAAGTGTCGTTTTGGTCACTATCCAAATCCTAGACCACAAGGTGAGAGCTCTGAGCCAGCAGGTAGCGGGCAAAAGGCAACGTAATCACCATCATCACATCTCAACCACGATGATAGTTTAATAATACTTCTCTCACGCATCTTCACTCTTTCTCTCCTTCTCCTTCTATCTTGCCCTCTCTCTCGTCTCTTCACTAGTACAACCTGATTTATAAAGAAAACAAGTCTCATTGCTTATGATACCACTACCGCCATTTCTATAGCGGCTATTGGGTCAGAACCACTCCTGATACCACTACCACCTTGCCAAATTATTCTCCTATCAGCCAAACATATTTATCCAAAGAAGTCATCATAATCATCATCATCATCGTCGTCGTTGTCCTATTCAGCAAAATTTTTGGTCTACTCCACACTTGAGATGCTGACACTGACTGCTCATAACAAGAAGAAAATGACGATTTTGCAGACAGGAAACAGGCAAGAAGAGTGACTTAAGATAGTGATCTCCCTCGCCGTGGTGGTTTTGTGTTTAGGATTGTGGAGTCATAAGACTATCCTCAAAACACATTTACATAACCTCTCTGCCTAGTGACGCTGTGGTACGGTGTCAGGTTGCAGTGTGCTGTTGGACAAACAATTGTGCGGTGGTGAAAAAACGGTTTAATGTATGCATGTAGTCAACAGACCACCATCACAACCACACTACTTCCACAAATAAACTGGGAGAGCGTACAGAGTGAGGTGAACTTTTCCACAGGCTTATTTATTTAATATCTATCTCTCCTTCTAATAGCTGTATGGTCACCAACAATATCATCAGTCAAGCGTGGCGCCAAACGAAAAAGTAGGAGGGAAAAGGGAAGAGGCGGTTGATGCTAATCGCCAAGAATTGGTGGTGGCAGAGCGAAGAACCCAGGTGATAGTACGCTATGCAAATAGCACAATGAAACTCGATTCCCTGTTTCTCCTGTTTTACTGGAGTTTTGAAACTGTTCTCGCACTCCCACCAGTCATACGAATCGGTAAGCCAAAATCACATTTTTAAAACATTTTTTTTATCTTCCCATTTTCTAAAGCACTACTTTCACAGTTTCATGAGGACATTTTTTGCCATTTCTGTAAAAACGATATTTTTACTCTCAAGCACCCATCTATCCACGTCATAGTATTTTTATTATCGTGTATAAACGTGTTGTTCCTTTACTGATTGTATTTTTTATGTTGTGAGTAAACTGACATAAAAAACTGCATCCTCGTTCTCCACCATTTATACCGTTTTTGCCTCATCTCCGCGTTTCCATTCATATTCGTACATTGCGACTATTGTGAGCAAACTCACACACGAACATAAACACACTTCACAATAAACGGGGGACATCACTTCCAAAATGTCCTGTTTCTCTTATCATCATCCTCATGTAAACCCTGTTTTGTGTGCATGTTTGCGTCGTTCCAAAATAAGTTTTTATGTAATAATAATAATACATCGATTTATGGGTCCATTTATTCACCCTGATATCGGCCAGCATGCGGTGTGGTTTGTGCCATGCCTGCAGTATGGAGTAATATGCTCGCGTATTCCTGGAGTAAGCAAAGATCCAAGCAGCAGATTAGTTTCATTCATGTTGGGCATATTGTATGATCGAATTTGTTGCCACAATCAACCACATTCCGCAAGTGACTGTCTCTCCAGCTATCGCTGTCTCCCTCTTGTCATATATTTATTCAACGTCCAGAAACAATAATAAGTAACAAAAACAAACTCGGCAATCTATATCATTTATCTCCACCTTGACTTTCTCCAGAAATTGTGACTCTCTTTTCCCTTTCCTCTTCCTGACTGCCGCTGACTTTCAGGCATGTTTTCAAAGAAAAACAGTCACAGCGCTCTACCATGATGTCTCCATTTTATATCATGGTTAACATTTTGAACGGCGGCATTTATGCATTGTTTGTGTTAGCAGCGATAGCAGAAAGAAGCAGACACGAAATTCAGCAGCACGCCGCACCCTATCAGCTCTCCCTCCATTTTCGCCGTCTATCTCGCAATCTCTTTATTCATACATAAAATAATAGGGCTTAAACCGTAACAAGTAATGATAATGACTGCCGGTTATGTTCCCTCTCAGCTTTCCTCATTCATTCAGTCATCATGGCATATATAAACTCCCACGTGGGCTCTGCCCAAAGCTCTTCCCGGATGAAGGCAGACAATGCAATTATTTGACCTGTTGTTCTCCACTCGTTCGGGGGACGTATACGCTATTTTTTGTGTTGTGTAGAGTCTCCTTTAATTAGACGAGCGAGATAATGATTTGCATGCAGTGATTATGTTATCTTTCACTCACTATCCGGAAAATCTACAATTTTAAGTACAAGGCGGCAGCAAGCCTTCATCTATTTTTCTTGCCCAACTAACAACCAAAAGGCAGCATCATTATACCTAGAGACATGTCCTTATTTTGCACGTAGCCGGATGATGATGGCAATTTTAACCGGTGGCTCTCATCTTTCCTTCCTTTCTTTCTTCATACTAGGACTTTTCGGTAATTGTGAAAGCATTCATTATCGTGGACTTTCCCACTGTGATAGGGTATTTAGGCGTTTTAATTGCGTGATCATGGATGGCCCGAAAAAACAACTAGTTTTCAACATAATCCCCAGAAATCTTGGGGTAGAAAACTAGATAGTGGGAACTGGCAAAGACGTCATCAATACAGCAGGGAGTTTTTTCAGTGTTCACAGAGTGCCAACAAAAAGGGAAATGTGGATACTGTTGTATAAAATTTACAAGCAACAAATTAGCATACGGGTTGTCCATAAACTAAGCAAAAGCGCCATTTTATCTGGGATGGTTTTTGATAAAGACTACCGTAACCGAGATGGTCAACCAAAGCATAAAGAGATATAGACGAGTGTATTGGAAATTGGAATAATATAATAGTGTAAGGGAACTCACGACTGTAAAAGTATTGTCTTTTTTCCAAAGAACGAAGCTTGAGCTCTCATTACCGTCCCCCTTATACATAATGCATACCTGACAGCAGCGTCAACAGGAAAGTGTATACAAGAGTCATATCATGATCGCTTTCTCTAAATCAATGAATAAATTTTGTCGTTCAACTCTATGGCTGTAATTAGTAGGCAAGTATATGTATACGTTTAGAGCAAGGTAGAAAGTACGACAAAATGAAAAAGTGAACCACCAGCACAGAGGTTTTATACGGGAGAGAATCATTATTTGTTTATATAATTTGGTAGTGGTATGGAAGTAAGCATGCCTGATGAAACATGCTGTTTTGTTAAAATAGTTTCCCAAATGAAAAAGTTTCTTTCGATGAGAGGAATACTTGTCCACGTACCGTCATCATCACGTTTATTCTGACCGTAATAAAGCACAGCTTTACGATTATTACGGACACAAACTAAGCAGAGCGGACAAAGTAAACAAGACAAAAGTAAAGTCTGGGCATGACAAGCGATTCAACAGGACAATTCTAATTTTGAGTTTTCTTGGAACCGTATTCTCCCCAATAATAGCAGCTGCTGTGAAAAAAATTGTAGAACTTGTCAAACATTGATTATTCGTGAACTCTTAAAATGCAATACAGCTTTTAATTAATCCCTATTTGCTGCAGAATTTAAAAGATTTAAGTTACATTAATATGTAATTCAATTAGTTGTTTGGTGATTTTATAATTTGCCGTCTTAAAATACAAATTACATTGTTGCTAATAAATTCATTTTTAACTGTGTATTATATGAAAGATGACTTGTATCTCAATTGAATAGTACAAGTCAAGTATTTTAAGTTGTCCTTCTTATAAATTGTCATTTTTATTAGGGATTAATACATGCACAGCAGTCCGTATATTGCCGTTTGTCAGTAGGCGACAATCCCTACTTTAAAGA
>JAHZNB010007684.1:0-12241 GCA_027744295.1 Callyntrura guangdongensis | reverse complement strand
TTGAAGTTCGAAGTATAACTCCAACCTGTACATTTAATTATTCATAATCTGGAGTACGTGCCAGCATGAGTTTGAATATTAATTATCATGACAAACAATGCAAGCAAATGAATAATGATAATTGAAAATTTTATATTTTTGTGCTTTTCTTGAACTTAACCATCTCACCCTCTTATCGTAACAAATTCATTCAGTCATTAGTATAAATGTGACAAAGTACGAGTAAATAATCCAAATCACATGCCATGACTCCAACAATCCATTTACGAGAAACAGTACTTTTCAGCATCATAATAAATAATAATATGTGTAACAAAAATTGAACAAACACAGGTTTAAGAAACAATTAGCGAATGCATTGATAAAAATGTAAATTTCGATAATACAACAAACAAAGAAAGAAAGTCGATCATTTATCTACTGATTGACTGCCAATGCTGAAGACCAACCCCTCAGTGTTAAGCCAAATGTTTACAAAAGAATTAATTGACAAAACCAAAGTTCTGAAAACGATGGAAAAGCTCTGGGGTGCGCTGCACACAGATCTCATCATCGGTATCCATTCCACAGTCATACAAAGCCCACTTCATCATGATTTCATACATGGCAACTGCAACAATACCCAGCGAATTTAAATTAAAAATGAACATCGCGGAACATCAGAATGAGCACCCTCGGTAGATAATCCGTTGATACAGTGTGTTTTCTTGGGATAGCCAAGCAAAGTCATAAAACAAGCTGCCACATCATCAACACGTTGTAGAAGGATCAAATTATGCAGCATGTCCACCTTGTTTTGCTGTTGAATGAATCGTTTGAAACTATAACCGCGGAAGAGAAAGTATGGTACATCCACGAGCTTTAAGTTTCTTACCATTTGAAACAATACTGCTGTGATTTAACCACTGTACTCGGTTGAGTCGTCTGGCTGATTCGGTAGGAATTTGAAAAGCTTCAAATCATCGGTAGCTGCCTTCACAGTGAAGGTGTATTTGATATTCCACATGTCCACAAACCGGGCCAGAGTGATTTTATGCAGATGAAAAGAAACAATCTCAAGGACTTGTTTTGCGTGGAAACAAACTTGCAAACCAATGGAATGCTCCAGGTGAATGTGTAGTAAAGACAGAAATGGCGACTTGCTATTTTCCATACAAAACAAGGAAGACTGTTTAATTGCTACGGTTGTCCAAACATTGGTTCTTTCAATGAAAGAAAAACTAGAATTCAAAGTGCTGGTGCTTTCTTGCATATTCGCAGAGTTTACAGCCTCTAAAATTGCACCTATCAAAAATCAGGTCCCCTCGTTCTTAAAATGTACCTCCTCTTCAAGCTGCAACGATTTTTCCCGTCCATGTATGATGTCGGACGCAAACTGGGTTTTCATAGCAAGTTCTTGTAATATTGTATCTGGAACCTCATTAAGTGGTGCAATATCAGAGTAATTCACACGAATCCAGCGTTGAGTGCGCAAACGACTGCAAGTAGAGATTAATTTTGCAAAAACTTCTCTTCACTGAACTGTACAAGAATCAAAATACCTGGATGTCGTTGTTCTTTTACAAAATCTAGCAAGAACAAAGATGTTAAAAACTTCCCAATAAACTGGTATCAATTTTCATTTCACATTTTACGCACTTTTAAGACATGCCTTTTATTGCTTCCCTCGAACAAAATCCATCAATATGTTATGTTTAAATCCGTACGGGTGTTAGTCCGTAAACGTGCTCACAAATTTGTCACAACCTTCATCGGTGCGAATTATCATCCATGAGTCCAACATATATTTTTACTAAAAGTCTTTCTGGCTGTTTTCAATGATAGGTTGACAGGGTTCCCCAGTGGGCAGCTTCCAGCTGTGAAATCATGTTTTCGTCCTTATCGTTATCATCAGTGTGGACATCATCATGGGCTGCAATCAAACTGTCATCCTTGGGAAATAAATCTTGTATATTGAAATTCATCCTCATCCTCCTCCATTGTTACCTGTGGTTTTAATTTTTCCCATCTGGCTCAATAAATTGCACGTTCCGACGTTTAGTTGAAGAACCAGCATGTACCTCTTGATCAGCACGTCTCTTCTCAATTGCAATAACCTGTATGAGCGGAAAATGAGAAGGGAAGTCGTAAGAATCATCCGGAACCGAATCAGCCAATTTCGGAGAAGCCGCCTGTTCATTGTTGGTTATTGGATCTTCCACTTTCTAAAAAACAAATCAATATTCATTATACAGTAACAAGAGAAAAACATTATAAGCTTTTTATATTACGAACAAAATAAAAACACTTACCACGATATGGCCAGGAGGCTGCATTTTTTGCATGCAGGATTGCAGATTTTGTAGCTTTTCGAAGGTACAACAGCAGACTGTGCTCCTAAAAACGTACTTATACCTGAGCTTAAATTGATTATTTAGGAGAATCTTTGTACTGAAACTGTGCTCACATTCAGTACAAGAATAACGTTTACCACGGTGGATATTTTGGTGTTTTGTTAGGTTGCTATTGTCTCGAAAACACTTGCCACAATAGCTACAATCAAACGGAAGTTCTCCAGTGTTGGTACGATGATGGATTTCCCATGAATTGTTAGTTGATACGACTACAAGACAAAACAGAAATGAAAGTGGTATGCTGCAAGCTATTAGTATTTTTTTATCATGAAGTGTTATCATTCATGATCAGTTTTGATAAAGTATTTTTTTAAAGAGAGATTGATTGCCTAATAAGGCATAACTCGAGTTCAAACAAGTCAAAGAGTGAATATAATTCTTTAGTTGTTTATAAAAGACGTCGATCTTAGATGTATGTAGCCAACAAAGTCTTTTCAAAATTATTCACACAAACCGACTCCTGGCTCCCCTTGAATTCCTAAATACTTGATTATTCAAAAAAGATACCGTCGCAGAAACATTTTTTAGAGGAAATGGTGGTGGTTGCAATTTCAATATACATGCACCACTGGCTTTCTTTCAAAATTTCCCCTACTGCTACTGTTATTCGTCGCCTACACTTTCAACAAACGTTCAATTATAAATTATCTACATGATAGAAACAGAAATTTCCAATTTAAATTTTCACATTTCGAAATACGCAACGACAAAGATGCCTGCTAAGGGTGTACATACAACATATATATCTCATTAGCTGTAATTTAGGACGCCACTGTTATTCGTCGCCTACAATCTCAACTGACGTTTCATTATGGTTAATTAACATTTTAACATAACGAAATTTCCACGTTCCTTCATTGCAGTTGAAAATACGCAACCAAAATCATGTCTGTTAGGTAGGCACGTATATACATGCATCCATCGCAATTACCTTTCGCTGTAATTTGAAATGCTACTGTTATTTGTCGCCTACACGTAAAACTATAATTTAAATATGATCAATCTACATAATTGAAAAAGAAATTACCAATTTTCATCTTTTCACTTTAAAATACGCAACGACAAAGATGCCTGCTAAGGGTGTACCTACAATATATACATCTCCAGTCGTCTTCCTTTAGCTCCAGTTTGGAACGCTACTGTTATTCGTCACCCACAATCTCAACTATCGTGTAATTATGATTAATCTACATAATAGAAAAGAAAGGTCATTGCATTGCAAGGGTGTGCCCACATTACATGTAACAAGGCTTTTTTATATTTATTTAAAATTATTCAATATTATTATATATTATTCATAAATTTATTCCTTGAATTCCTTGAAGTTATAGTCCGCGGTGGATTGTTCATTTTTTAACGCATTTACACAGGCAGTTAAAAGTAGAATAAAATAGAAGTGGCAATGCTGAATGTCTTCACACTTAGGAAATCGTCTTGTCACAATGAGTAAGTTTTTCAATAATATCTTAGCTGTTGTATCCTTTTCAAGAAGGTATAGTTTTTGATAGAAACAATTTTGCCGTTGATTGTTCTGTCTAGTTGTGGGTTACTAGATCTAATAAACTTCAGTCCCCTTTAAACTTATCCAAGGTATATTCAAATGTAATATTTATATAGTTGCAGATATCTTCTTTTATTTCTCCTTGGTAAATAATGTCATGTTTATTATTACATTTGTTTTTTAAATTTTTCAGTTTAGGTAAACATAAGATGTCTGGTCGATAGGTCCGAGATTTTATCCCCGAAGACGGTAACGTTATGCGGGGAGCCATCGTTACCGGAGCGGGCATGTGTTTATGGGGATGTAATTGGGAGTTTGAAAATCTGCGGATGCATTTTATGTCTATGCCCACAACTAAGCAACCCAAAACCCCATATAAATGGAAATATTATTTCATCCCATCAGATGGGCTTTGGAGAGGCAAAGAACTTTCAAACTGGAGAAGGGTTGTGTTAACGGGGTGTGGGGCATATGGCTGGCCAGTTTCAAGAAACACTGGAAGTTTATTAATCCCGTCGTAGATGGTTTTGTCCCTAGAAAGCAGAAAATTCCTGCAGCCGGTGTTATAGACCCGATGAGTTGGTATTCGAGAAAGGATGGTCCGGGATTTGTGATCAGTTATTTGTATTACTGAAACACACTATCAAGTACATGTACAAGTGGATAACAAGATCTGCTCTGCCACTGGAACCTTTATAAAGACAAAGAACCTTGCCGAAGTCCAAGCAGTTGGAAATATTGAATTGGACCGATTAACTTTTAAAGCTGGCTACTGTTTGATGTGCAACACAAACGTATCGTCAGTCAAGAACCACTTTCAGTTCGTTCACCTGAACATTATTGCCATTGACACCCTTGAAAAGGTAAAGAAGCTTTTGGTCATACCAGCAGATGTAAATATTGAAGCGTCCCAATTAACAATGAAAGTTGGTAAATGTTTGATTTGCAACACCAGTGAAACGCAACTAAAGTGCCACTTTCAGTTAGTTCACCTGAAACTGACAAAGAAATTTTGTGCGAAATTTGTGGATTTAAGATGAGGCATGTCACATACAATTTTAGTTCACACTTAGGAACGCACAGTGGTCCGGCTTGTTGTAGTAAATTTCCGTCACAAGCGGTTAGTATTTACGCAATGAAGTCCCACATCCAGCGTCTCAACAAAATGACAAGGATGTCCACTCGATGCTCACAGCAAAAGAAGTCATAAGTATTTGCAATGATAATTCGCATGCTCTTATTACAGTTATTTCTATCCAAATTTCATTCAGTGATTTTTGCAGTTTTAAGGGATCATCAAGTTTATAAGCAGGAATTCAAGAGTGCTCCTAGTTGGTAACAGAGCAATCCAATTCAAGAGCCCAAGACGCAACTTGTACGTCGGCAAGTTTTTTGACACAAGATAAGTTTTGTGAACAACTAAAGGGGACCGTCGTAGCAGCCAATACGGCATTTTTTAACTGCTATAATATTTAATGGAAATGTACGTAATTAGTGTTTGAAGTCGTCACACAGAGGAAAGGAGTACGTTCAACTTGCTGGACATTCGCACAAGATCCCATAGCAGACGGTTTGTCACAGACTCCGGACGAGAATTACATCGGAAGTGGTTATCACTTTCGCCACTGTGCATCAGCTGTTGACATTAATGACGCGCTATTGGTACTTAACACATACCTATACACAAATATTCTACCAATGACACCAAAATTAAACGGCTTGATACGTGTAACGACGTAAAGTTATATTCTGTCGTATCTTATTTTTAAAGCATATGCTACCCTAAAATTATAACCATTATTCATGTTCTCAACTTTTTACAGGCCTAACGTGCAACATGCAACCATTACCATGCAAGAAACTACGAAAGGTGGTAGTGCCTCCATTAATTGCATAGGTACTCATTTATAAAGTCACGGACGACGAAGAATCTAAAGAAAATGTTGATGACAGACTCCTTTCACGATTAAAAATGCAGTACAAAAAGTCTCTTTACCCTAATGCAAAAGGCAGGAATTACTTTCAAGAAACCACCTGAACTATACTGAACCATTTCCCACGATTATGAGCAGATTTTGGTAGCTACTACTCATTTTGTTATTACGTTATCTATGTATGTATATGTTATGTATCTTTTTTAGGATATGATTATTCTACTGCATGTTTTACTTTGTCACTTCATACAATCAGTAACAGTCAATAATTGTTTGTATTGGGTTTTTTAGTAGTAAACGTGCGACAAAAAGACTTTAAAGACAAAATATCACGGGTTACGGATTTGGGTGCGTCGTCGGGGTCACAGATTGGGGGGACGGAGTTCCCCTAAATAGAAACGTCATGACGTTCCAGGTCATCTCCGGTAGACCGGCAGCATCGTGTCCCCCGAGAGATAGTGGCTTGCCTTTAAAGGGCATCAGTCCATAGAGCTGGGGATATGCTCTTTCGGTTCAATCGTAGCGTCACAAGAAGTCCATTAACTCCCCAATTAACACTACAGTGGACACGCGCTGCATCTGACGAACCTCAGAACCTGCCCCGAAATCTCCAATGTCCACTATCCCTTGAGTTGCCAGAAGATAATCTGAGTACGTATGTTAACCCGTGTGCACTGAGTGAAAATGGCTCTGAGCTAATCGAGTTTAATCGATTTGACAAAAGAGACAGCAAACACTCAGTGTTCTCAGTTTAAAACGTTAAAAATGTCATATTATATATGCAGCTAATTACCCAGTGTATATAATCGGACATTGCAAGAACTTTTTGTTGCAGGACGTCGCTATAACGTTCGGGCGAGAAGCGTTGTGTCTTGCAGAGAACGGATGACATCATCATCATCAGAATATTAATAGTAGTAATAATAATATTGCATGATATTCTTTGCTTAAACCAAACTGTAGCAACATTTTTTATATTTAGTTAATTAATTAATTTTGGCCGCATTACTTCTTTAATTTTATTATAGCGTGCTCCAATAAAGCACTTGTTGCATTGAAGAGAAAATTCTCCCTTATTATGCAACGCAACGCAATGCATACATGCACACTACCACCCTATTTCATGCTATGCATATATCCTGCACATCATAACAAAGCGTCTCGTTCTCTTCCATTACCACCGCCACAGAGGAAGAGATGCTTTACTAAGATATTCAGGACTGTATAGTGATCTACGGAACAAGGATTGTGACGTTACAGAAGTTTTCTAAATCAAATACTTATCAATGTTCCGTAGATCACTTAAAAATGTTATCAAACTTTTTATCCAATGTAAAGGGTCTTATATTATATTACTATTATGAAGTATATGTTGCGCTTAAAAACAGCTTGCGAATAAATGATCACCCAGAAATCTTAGTGTATTTGAATGCATAATCTAAAAAACAGGCGGAGCCAAAGAACGAGAAAACCATAACTGGTAAAAAGCGAAGTGCTGATGACTGGTGAATGTGACAAGGCTGAAAGTGACATGGATGCGCAATCTGAAATTAGGAATAAGAGGAAAGGCTTTAAGTCGAAGCAAAAACTTATACCGTATGGTATTAACTCTGAACATCAAACCAACCCTCACATTAGTAACACTAATACATGACAAGGAAAATCAAATACAACTTACAGCAAAATGTATGTAATACATCTGAATACGCAATCCGTATACAACGAGTTTTAAAATCTTATTGTGCAAAAACAAGTAGACATTATGAGCCTCACAGAAACCTTTTTAACTTATGACAAAATACTACCACCAATTAAAGGATATACTGTATGTAGACATGACCGCATGAATACAAACGCTCGAACTAGCAGAGGTGGTGGTGTTGCTATTATAGTTAATATTGTATATACGTCCAGAGTTCTTGACTTGACATGCGCCGAAACGGTAATTTCAAACTCAAACATTGAATTTATAGTAGTAATGAATATGATACAATATGAGCATAATAAAAGCTGACATTGATAAAATCAATGCTATATGTGTTCAACTTACCAACAGGCTAAGGGAATACTTTATACTAGAGAATATGCACTTAAAACATGGGTGGAGTTTTTCATTACTTGATAATGTTCAATTACTAAATAAACTCACTCAACTTATAAATGAACAAACAATAAATAATGCGCTACCAGATCTTAATAAAACGAATGCTAGTGACACGAGTATTGTCAATGGTGTAATGAATCCACATATTTCTGACCATTTAGCTATCTATGTGCACTTAATTATTACTAAAACAGAAACAATACTATAGAAAATACGATTTTTATACAGAGACCATAGGAGTGTAACTACAAGTGAAATTTATCACTACTAATCAAGGTACCTTCAGCCTTGAATCACATAGTGAGTCAGTGGCAATGTATGACGAATTTAAAAGAATGATGAGTAAGCTCTTTGAAAAAACGCCACATTACGTAACAAAACCATTATTAAATATGACAAACACACAAAGCTAAGTGAGTATACCAGGCTTTGTTCAAACGACCGGAAAAAAACTAGCGAACTATATTAACCCTATATTTAGGTACCGTTTCGTAAATAATAAAAGACCCTATGGGAGCCGCCCATTCACGGTCTTCATGAGTGTACCAAATTTGGTGTAATCTGTTAAGAATTTAAGCTTTCGTTGGCGATTTGTCGCTGACATGCAACTAATCTACCCATTAACAAAGTCTCAATTATATGTTTTAAACAATAGCATAACGATGGACGCGTCGATGCCGTTTGAAGACTGGATGGAGGTAGCTTTTTCCAATAACCAAAATATTTCAAATTGCTCTAAATTTGGAAAAATAGCTGTAATTGTTAGAGAAGAGGATATCTTAAAATTCAAAAGAAGTTATAATTTCCATTATGAAAAGTATTAGCAAACACCAGTTTCAATTGGAAAAGAGGTGCTGGCTTGTCAGACCTACACATTCGTATGGAAAGGTCGGGTGTCTCATAAAGCTCTGTTTAAACTGCAGGCGCTGTTTTCCTCCGGAATTTTTGGTTGGCATGAGCATTACACTAAAAGTTCTTACGAACTTGCAGGAATGCTTCTGGACTTTTCAGTCAATTTTCAGGCGGCAAATTTGTCAGGAAGCTTAATATTTGTGTTTATTTTTCTTCCGATATTGGAGTTTTGTCTTCGTTTTTCGTCTTCGTTGTTGAAAAGACTTGGATGCATGTCAAAACAACATGAGTACCTGAAAGTAGTGCTGAGATGTCGTTATCGTTTTAAGAATCGAATTCTTCACGAAGAACAACAAGCACAAAATCGAGCTGTCAGCGCGGATTTTATTCTCCAACAATTAAGTAAAATTAATAAAGTTAATCAACGGAAATCTCTCCTTGAGAGAGTTGTTTAAAGATTCACCCTCTTGAAGAACGCAACAGTTTGTAATAGCGAACGCATGATAACCACATGGATGACTTGTTTAATGTACTCTTTGGAAAAAATGTAATTCTTTTGGTATGGCTGACTGTAAAAGTGAACCCCCTCGCCAGCTATACGGTAATGTGTGCCCGTAATTAGGAAAATTTGTAATGCGAAAATTCTTCCAGGCATGTTTTGCAAACTATTTTTCCGGCAACAACTGCATACTAGTACGTGTCTCTTTTGAAACCTATCGTGAAAGGAATACTGATTTTGAGCACCGCGCTAACTTTAACGCGATATCCAGGTTGATCTCCCACATAATAAGAGCGCACATTATCACTCCAGAAGGCTTCTCTGTACACCAGAGTAAAGTGATATCCTTGAAATCAATATCTCATTCTCCGACAACTAGAACTACTACAGGCCCTTCCTCATTCTGTGAATGAACTACAGAACAGACCTGTGCGGGACACCGGGATACGGGGACAATCCATCAATCATGTAAAAGCTTATCTAAATATTATTTTAATCAGTTTCACAACACAAATAACATAACATCAAAATTTTAAAGTAAACCAATTGTCTAAACTTATTATGGAAGCCAAACTGCTTGGAAGTTAATTTGCAAAAATGTATTTCAACAACAAAAATACGATGTAAATTACAAACGACAAACAACAACTTGATGAAAAACACGAGCAATCGACGGAATGGCAGTGGTAAAAGACTTGTTAATAAAAACGTACAGAATGGAAACAAAACAATAAACAATGCTTTTGTAAACAGAGTCGAAATTCTGTGCAAAGGACAGTGTCTGGGAACTTAATAACAAATAATGATTGAATTTAGGTATCCAAGGTTTTCTTGCCGATTGCAGACAAACCAACATTAACAGTTTTGACTGAAACACTTTTCAACTTGGCATTAATATATTATCGATACAGATAAACACCCTAGAAACGTAAATACAAGAAGAGACAATCCAGCAACGATGAATTATAGGAAATGAGGATATACAAATAATTCAATAGTTCTTGTGGAATACTATTTCTACTTAAGAAAAAACTTGCGGAATATCTCCAAAACTTCATAATTTAGAACGTCAGAAACATACCCTGAAAGTGTGGCAGGGAGCAGTTATTTATTTTCACCATTAAACAAAGTAAAGCTCACGCACAAGAATATTGTCATTGCAAATCTTACCAAATATAGTACAAATTGTGTAATGTATTTTTGAATTTAGTGTAACAACTTATTTAAACATTCATAGACGAGTGATTAAAACTTGATAAAGTTTTCTGAAATATAAGTAAAGTAACCGAGTTTTTGTATCGAGTTGTGTCGTTTACATTTATATTAGATGTGGTTAGAGTTACCCACACAGCGGGGACAATGCTATTTACAACTACCCCATAATGGAGGATCGCCAAACGTAAGTGGAGTGCCACTTAAATTTACCTAATGAAAGAAACCCGACGGATGAATATTTGTCCACATACTGTTTCATTAAAAATATTGCGAACTGCATTGCATGCACGCCTGGTTTTCCTTATAGAGTAAAATAATAATTTAGTCAACTTAAATTTAAATTCTATGTGTGGAGTTTCGTAACTTTCACTGACTTATGTATATCTCAAAAAGTTGGCTCTGGCAGCACACAATGCTCTTTCTAAATATTTGTAATATTTAATCCGTTGGATTCTTATTCCAGCGTATACAACATGTTCTCATGTTGCAACTATGCACGACTCAATCGTGATTTCTTCTCGCAGTTTTCACTTTCAGCAATTATACTAGTATTTATCTCACTCAAGCCCAACTTCCTAGTTTGTAATTGGTCACGAAAGATTACAAACTAAAGTCATTTATTCACAATTCTCATTAATTGTATGACTTGTAGTAAATGTTTGGTGCAAATTTACATGTCCTCTAAATCATCTTCATCTAAATATATTCGCCTAGTTATTTTCGACCTATTCCAATTTTCGTCAAACAATTTTGGTCTCAAAATTTTCTTCTACGTAATACATACGCCTAACTATTTTCGTAAATCTGCCATCACCCCGAGTTATTCAGTTAAATTCTGTGCATATTTGCAGCTTTTGATCAAAATGTTGGTCTTCAGCTTAAGTCAATATTCATATTAAAGCACTTTAAGTACATGCGTGTACTAGCATCAGGCGAAGTAAGAACTAGCAAACTGGGATAGTGAGTTAGGATTGCTTCTGGCGTTAGACACTCTGATTTCGATTTGGTGAAATTTCACATGAATGAATGTCAATGATTGTGTTGAATTACCTGCAATTAGAGTGCATAGGTAATTAACAATATTATAATGAATGTAAAGTCTCACATGCATTGCATTTCATAATTTCTAAGAATTTCATTACTCATTGTTAGTCATTAATTCAGCACCATCAGTGTTTATGAAACCAAAGCACTTTGAGCTTTTTGCGGTTTCATAGACATGATTGACGCATGCAATCATCGTCTTTTTCTTGGCATTACCAATATGCCACAGATATGACATAAGTATATGTAACAATGCAATGTGATGACTTGTCCTCAATAACAATGTAAAAGCATACGTGATCAGTTAAGATGACCGTTACCGCACAGCACGCGCTAGTGGTAAAAATGGAATATTTTCATTGTTCTTTCCAGAGAAAAGAACAAATCCATTGTTCTATTCATCAGAAACTTATTAATCACTAGAGGGATTGCCCGTCACATATGACGGATCTAGTCCCACCAAGCAATGGTTGCAGAGACGTCAGCTAATTCAATTAAATTACCCAGGGCAAGAGACGTGAACTCCTCTCTGCGTGTTGTCCCTTTCGCTCCTCTCCCAGGAGGGGGAGGAGCGAAGACGAAAGTATCTTTTGATTTAAGGGGAGAGAGAAGCTTTGGGGTTCTCATCTCTAAGATTGACTCAATGTCAATTTTTTTGCGAGACGGCATCTTGAATAATTTTAGCTGGAGAAGGGTTTA
>JAHZNB010007683.1:0-11481 GCA_027744295.1 Callyntrura guangdongensis | reverse complement strand
TCCCTCCCAGCCAGTCAGGTAGAACTTCGGGGGAAACGTGTGCGTGGAGAGATTCGAGGTCGTAACCGTGTACTAAAAACTGATCGGGGAAATGCAACAGTTAGTTAAGACAATGTCAGTATATTTAATTTACAACCAGAATAGCAATAGAAAAATTTCATGAGAAAAGCCTTATTATCAGTTATACATAGCTTACCCGACTCTTCAGTTTTTGTGACAAGAAAGGTTTGGCCATGGCAAAGAGGATATGGAATAAGTACGAGTTACGAATAACGTGTGCTGCCTTGTATCGTGACGGAAAGCTGTTCTGCTCATTCAAATTAATTGGAAAGATACAACAAAATCCATTTTGTTAAACTCGGATCAAAGTAAAAGTCAGGATTAATTTAACTCCCACACCATACTAATTAATTATGTATGTAAGTAGGTGTGCATTAAATTTGCACTAGACTGTGAGAGCGTTGATTGGCTGATTTGGTTGTTATACACGCTTAACTTACAACAAACATATTGCACGCTTTGCGAATCTGACTCGGAGGACAGATTCTCATATGGCTCAGTCCAAAACTCTCATAATCTCGAATAAGAACGAGTCCGGCTCGTTGCGTCTCTTCTGAGTTGAGCATTTCTTCGGAGTAAAGCAAAAATACTTTTAGAATGTCATCAATATCGGCCGACTCGGGGTCCCATTTGTCTACAAAAACAAAAATCATTTAAATACGCATTTAAAAATCATTGGCCATTTTCTCGTCAACAATGTCATCGTTCTCAAAAGTTTTTTTTACCGGTTCGGAACACGAAAATTTGTCGACCACCAGCATCACGGTTCTTCAGAATTCGGATCATCCCACTTTCATAGACGTGACGAACGCTCGAGGGACAAAAGTTGGAGAAAAATGTTGGATACCGCTCTCTTCGCACGGCTACGTAATTCTTCAACTGTTTCAAGCAAAACAAAAGGAGGTAATAATACAAACTTGTTTAATTTCTTTCCGTCGACGTCATCATTGTTTCATTGTTTCTTTAAATGCCACTTCCGTCACTACAGTTCACACACAAACACATTGTGTTTTAAGCGATTAAGCGATTTTCATGCTGGTTTAATGTATCATACCGTATCCACTGCCAATTTTGCCCGACACTTTTTAGACCGAACAAAGCGGAGAAGGAAATCATCTTTAAAACAGCATCCCTTCAAAGATTTCTCCTCTGAAAAGAACCATAAATACGAAGAAAAAACTCATTTAAATCTTTTTAAACCACTCACGCGGGAATTGTCTCTATTTCATTATTTTTTTTTCTTTTAAACTTTTATCCACAAATGCGGATATCCGACTGTTGACAAAAACTTAATTTCCATTCATTCATTTTTTTCTCTTGTCTTCTACCCCTCTCTTGCAATCCACAATCACAGTTTTTTCATGCATTTTGTCATTTTGCTTCTTTCTCATTCAGGTCTCGTCTCGCATAAAACACATAATAGCTCTTGTTCCTTTGGCAGAATAAAAAATGAATTGATATGTGACTAGTCCCTTTGCATCATTATCGTTAGTATAGTAGCAGCAAAAGTACGTCATCGACAACACTGTAACGCCAAAAAGGTACACACTGCAGATATTTGTTGTGCCTTCAATCAAGCACACAGTGTTCTCATGATCATCATCATTGTCCCAACACCATACTAAGAAGCCAGCCAACTTGATATTGAGGAATTATAATCTTGTTTCTTTTCATGTTTGTTATTATTATTGTGGGTATAAAGAAGAAATGAGAAAGTGATCTCGATTGGGAAGAGACGATGAAATGAAGAAGGAACCAGCAACAGCATTAACGCCACCACTGCTACTACCACTGCACCATCAAATGTGATGATCATGATGATCATCATCACCCCCCTCCATTTACCATTGCTTTTATAGAAATAAACTTTTGTATTCCTTTTTCCTTTTTTCATCGAAGTGATTACTTTTGCTGATGTGTTTCCTCCCTCTCAAAAAAACCAGAAAACAGCCGCTGATAACAACAAAAATATATAAAAGAGGGCCCTCAATATTCTCTCTCCCTACCACCGTGATAATAATTGTATACAAACAGTTTTTTTTACAAATTTTCATGCAGAAATCAAATTAATAATGCATAAAGTACTAAAAATCATGTTATATCAACATGCATGCGTGCATTCCCTCAACGTCAGTAATGATAATTTTTATTCTATTTAATGGTAGAAAAAAAACAACGATTAGTTTGTCTGCTACTAACTACTACCACCACCACCACTGATAACCTCATAACATGTAACCCTGCTGCTGCCTGATGCGTACATACAACAACAACCCCAAATGAAATTACTCCCCCTCCCCTTTGCCCATATTCTTAAAAAGGGAAACAGTAACGAGCAGCAAAAAAATCATCTTTGTTGCAAATAACCGTATCCGCTGCGCTGTGCCGCTCCATCCATCCTTCCGATCAATAAATTGCGTGCGAGTTTTGTTTTATACTTAATAATATATTATATACCTAATAGCTTAATCTTATATTTTAAATATAAAAATATCCAAAATGGCACACATTTTTAACTCTTGATTTGTTCCTATCATCAACTTCATCAACAACAATGTTTTGTTTTGCCACCACGTCACTGTTGATTGTTGCAAGGGAAGAAGACGCTGATGATGTGAAGATGAAGGTGTATAGAAGATGTAATTACGAGAAATGTTTTATTTTCAGCGTATATACCCTAAGTGGCTTCACATTAGGTTTCTCGTACCTCATGTAATGCTACTTCTTGTGTAGTAAGTGGTGAGAATAATGCGAAACCCGTTATAGAAAATGCATACGTAGCAGCAGCACCTAGTAAACAAATGAAGACATGGATCATCATCATCATCATCATCGCCCTTGTTTACCATTACCACCACATCAACGTTTTAAAAGTGCAGTAAAAATAATTAGCGCTTTGTTGCAGCCACAATTGGCGAATTTTATTATCATTATCATCATTACCTACTTTGGTGGCAGATAAATTTTAAAAGGTTGAAACAACTGTGTGGATCGTGACGTGATGAGGATCTCTATCAGTAGCAGCAACAGCAGGCATTATTAGTTTAAACCATGAACCTATGAACTTTTATCTGTCTACAGCAGCCAGCCAGTAGCTTCTGTACTAATACTCTCCCTTTCTATAATTTATTATATGCCGTACAGAGAAAATGCAATAATAATATTCTTTTTGTCGGACAGATACATACACTAAAAAATTATCCAATAACAAACGTGTTATACACGATTAGTTGCAAAATATCATTTTATAATATCATACACACAAAGTCATTCATGCATATCAACATCAAATTGAATTGTGTTTTTTTGTTTGAAACGTCGAAACTGAAACAAGTTAGCACGTTATAACGATACCACTTTAAGTAAAAAACAATATGGCTAACTTCGTCACTTAAAAATGTGGACGCATGCACACTGCACACATTCAAAAAGGGGAAAAACGCGCAGCTATTATGTTGTACCCTGCTACGAAAATTTGCTACCTACAGACTTGCCAGACTCTAAATACACAGCAAAATATTCATATTGAGTAGATATGGAGAGATTTTATGTGCCATTGTCGAAATCTTGGGGTGATGATCATAACATGATAATAAAGCACGGCACTGCAGCTAAAAAAAATTACCACTACCACTACCATCACTCGGTTCTATCTGTTTCAAGTTGTCGTAAATTTGTTTGACCATTTACAATGTTACAAGTTATAAACTTTATATCGTTGCACACATGTACAATTTTACAGCAGCTCACTACTGTGATTGCAAACAACTGTGCTGCACAATGAAGTGTGAGTGGACAAAGAGAAGTTTGTACATGTTGCCCATGAACCTGCTGCCTTGATCTCACTCCTCCGTCCACATCCGTCCGCTGTGTTGCTGTTGAAAAAGAGAGGAGGAATATTGGTAGGTGGTGGTCGTGGTTAAATAAAATAAAAATGCAATCATGTTTGAATTATAGGAAGGACTACAACAATTACTACCGTATCTGCAGCTACAACAACTACTACTACTGATGTTATGCTTGATTTGACTTGAAAAATGCTGACTGGGGCAAGGATATGAACAAACACAGTGAAACCACTACAACGTCTTTGGCATTTACAGGGAAGAACGGAGTACCTAATCATTGTTAATAAACTTACTATTCTGATGATATTTTACAAATTATGACAATATGTTATCATGACACAGTGCCTGTTTAAGATTTCAAGGAAAAAAATTTCCTCGTTGCAATATCCTCTCTCTCTCTCACACACACACCTCTATATTCCCTCTTCATTTTCTTGGGATCCTTAAAAAGCTCCTCTCGACCACTTTATCCTTCAGCAGCGCATCATTTTATTTACCATTTGTGTTTGTTGATATTGTTTTTCAAAATACGCCATTTACATTTCATGTTTTGAAAATGTAAATTGATGACAACGCGCCGTAGAAGTTGTAGTCTTCGTCAGCATGTGGATATGCAGGTGAAATAAATAAATAGTGTCTGCTTTTTTTTTTATTTTAGCAGCCGCACTGCTAATAGGCTCGTTCGTTATTATAACAGTCAACGTTCAACCTTTTGACAAGATGATGGCGATATTTGATAATGCAAAACACTTTATAATGTAGTTTGTCGTCAGTTGTTGTAAATCAAGTTAAATGATTTGAAGAAATAAAAAGAAATGAATGATGAAAATCAAAAGCAAAGGCGTATAGTAAACCTGCACACTTTAGCGCGCGTGAGTGTGTGCGCGCATACAGGCATGAAATTTTGTTGAAACAAAAATCTTGTAAATTAGACATATTTTTTTGTTACTTAAAAACACAAAATTTTGATTAACAATCAACGAGACTTAATTTTCCTTTTGATTGTTCAGTAATAATTATCTCGCATAGTTTTGTAATTATTTTTACCTCGTATCAATTCATGTAGCTTTGCCAAGCACTCTGCCTCTTTGTTGTTGAGGTTGAGTGGCTGCACTGCAAGTTGCTTGCAAGGAATTGGATCGTGACGTTCTTTAAGACTTGTCGATTTTTCCGGAGACTCCATGATAAGATCACTTCCCATTTTTCTATTACAATTTTTTTCTTGCTTTTTTCCAGAACAAAATTTGATTTTCCCACTGATAGGTTTTTTTCTCGGTGCACAAAAACAAAAGAAACTTCTCACAAATAAACAACACACACTAGCAAATTATTTTAATTCAAATACTGCTAGTGCTGATAACTTGTTGTGCTTTTCTTGCTCCAATACAATAGTCACTTGTATCACCAAACGGAAAAACGTTTTTTTTTTGGCTTGCGTACCTCACATGGGATTTTCCCCAGGTCTGGTTCTAACTAAGATAGACTGTGCTGATCCCCTTCCAATATTCCAACTGGCCAAGTGATCCGCGTATTCTCACACTTTTTATGTGTCACAACCGTTTCAGTTGTCTATTCAGAGTGAGGACACCGTGTCTTATTTAGCACCAGAGACTATTATACCACCTGTCCACAAACCTCCTCCTACTCCTGCAACACTGGCCTGTTTATTAGCACACGTAGAAGTAGGTATACACTTATTATTGTCTAATAAGCATCCCTACAATGCGCTTATTATTACTTTTATTCTTCTTATTATTATTACTATTTTCTTGGAGAATTTAGTGCTCGTCGGATGAACACCAGCAACAAGTTAAATGGCAGTAATAGTAATATCACCATTACCACACGCACACATACACACGGTCTATCCACAGTATTTAAATTGTTTCAGCCAGACTTGATCATGATCATGATGATCTCGCAGAACCGCACTACAAGAAGACGAGATTAATGCAAATTCAACGAAAATAATAGCAGTGTCGTGGTGGTAGTAAGAGCAGAACAAGCGGTGGTAATAGGAATAACAATGGGAGTACTACCAGCGGTGGTTGGAAAGACGCCTAACTTCTTCGCGAACACCTATTCAATTCGCACAACGCACACACTCCACCAGTCAACGCCGATATATCACTTGCTACTTCTCTTTAACGTTACTCCTATATCCGCGAAATCATCTATTAGCAAGATCATCACAACCAATACTGCATCACCAAATAGCACAAAACTTATACAGCTTTTACATATCTCGGCAACTATATAGATTTAAAGTATAGCATCGTTTGTGTTTTAGGTAACTGTACATCTGTAACCGAGTACACAATACGATTTTTAATGATAATAATGATGATGACGAAGCCAAGGCAAATAAGATGCAATACATGCGTAAAGGCAGATCGATACAATACAAAAGGTACTGCCGTACTGCAGCAGGACCCGCAATATGTAGTACCAAACAAACGCCTGTCGCTCACTCCTTGAATGTTGCATTTCGTCCCTTCTTATTGAATGAAGCTTCCAACTGGCAAATTCGATACAACGAAAAGTGTAATATGTAATGTAAGCGTATTAAATAAAATATATTGTACAGTATTGACTTTAAAAAAAATGCTCACAGCTAACATGTCATGTTGTAAGTGTATTATTCTATAAGTATCCCCCAAAAGTATTGTTTGCACAGCCCCACCAAAATGCTAGATACATACACACATCTCTGACGAATGTGTTGATGATCGTATTATTATGATTGTTGGCAAAGGAAAGAGAAATTGATGTCAGTGAAGCATGATGTTGATGATTATGTGGTTCTCTTATTTCTCAGGGGGGATAAAACACATATACATCTATCCAATCTCCACCATGCATACGCCGTAAGGTGATGATGATAAACACACAGACTACAATTTACTAACGTGAATGAGCCTTAAACCGTTTGTTCGTAGAAGCGTTGGTTCGCGTCAGAACGGTGGAAGAAAAAAAATTGGTAAGCGTCAACAGGGCTGTGTGCAGTGCATGTAAACTTTATTGCATGATGTAGGAATTTTTTACAAAGAAAAGGAACCACAAAATGAATGTTTGTCTGCGTAGTTCTTGCCAATGTATAGTGCTTGAAAACAACCCTGAAATAGAGTTTATAGCTGAGTCATACAAAAACACATGCAAACAAATTTACCACGTTGGTTGGTAGTCAGTAATATAGCAATGCGAGAGTAGAAGGAATTTTGCACACAGTGGTAGCTTGAATGTATCTGTGAAAGAGCATCAACAACGTCAAGCCTGAAATTTTTTTTTAAAAATTCTTAGCCGTTAATAATGAGCGTGATGAGGAACGAGCGCACATCGTATTTTTGTACAGGGATACTTATCGCCACCAAAAAGGGACAACAGTACACGATGATATTAACAGGGCTACTGCTGGTGGTGGTAGCTGGGTGAAGTGAGCATTTCTGCAAGGTTTTTTTGAATTCATCCTGTCTTCGTCTCGTCACCACGTTAAAATAACGATAATAAAATAATGACTCTGGTGATAGTAGTGGTTACTTTTGTACTGCTAAAGTGAATGTTGTATAAATATGCTGGCTGACACACTGCTGCTACCGATGTGAATGTATGGGGTGACGGTGGTGTGGTGGCGCGATGATGATGGGAAAAAATTAGCTTTGCCTACATTTTTACTACTTGATTATTATTATTCTATTCCTCAAGCATATCCGTATCCTTTTTTAAAATAGTTGGTCTGCATATTTAGTATTCACCAAAAAAATGTTTTTTTGAAGGTGCTTAGAATTGCAATCTTTTCGTACTTAATGCATTTTCTGTGCAACTACCTAGCATAGCACGAACTTTGCAAATGTTCTGTGTATGTACACAAACATTTACCATGTTGCACATTTTGTAAATGTTTTGCAGGGGTGTATTTAGTAGTACACAGCGACTAGGGACTGCTGAGAGAGCTATAGAAGATTTTGAAAATAACTAAACGCAGGGTATAATTTTTTACACCAAGTTTGGTCTTGTTAATAGGCACATCACCAAAAACGCACACCATCTTTAAACCATGCGATTTCAAATGGATTTTATGAAATGGGAAAAGTGGGCAAACAACATGGGCATTTTACAATATGATGATAACATTGTGCAAAAAGAATGTGATTTCTCATTCCCACCGTAAGGTGTAAGGTAAGTCATAGGTACATGGAAACTTACTAGGTGGTGGTGGGGACGCTGACGCTACATTGTTGGTGAGTGGGGTTTTAATTGCAGTTTTGGGATAAAAGAAGAAGAGCTGTGTAGCTGCTTTACTGCTTTGATGATGATAATAATAATGATGAAATGTAAATGAGAATCCTCTTCGTGCTAACTGTTGGTCGGAATGCCCCACGTTGAAAGAACAATAACGTATCTTTAAGCACATCCTCAGATTGTTGCGTATATGATCAAAGGTAACAATAGGCAATTTTCTCTCTACACATACAGTTTTGGATGGCACGATAATTTTATGCTTGTTACGGTGTACTAATGTTTGTGGCGTTTGCATTTATTTTTGTTTGCATGTATCTAGTGCAGTGCACTGATTTAGGGGATAAATAAATGTTTACCTATACACGTACCTTTCTTAAAACACAGTAAAAAATTAACAGTGTAGACCTAAGCCAATAGAATGTTGTTAGAGGTATAAAATGGTTGGTTAAGCAGATAGAGTGAACAAAAGAAAATTATTTGAATGATTATGTGCGCGAGCAAGCACTCACATATTCGTTACTTTTCATTACTTTTTAAATATGCTAGTATACATATATGTGTCTACGTGATGACGTCTTAACTGACGATTAGACGTGACGTGTGTCATTCTATTGGAGGTGGTACATAATGATGCTTCTTCGGTACATTAAAACACTAATATTAGCTCTTAACTGTTTTTGTCATTGTACTATTTTTTGAAATGTACGTGAAAAAGAGATAACGTGAACAGCAAACGCGGATGGGGCCAGGCAAGAGCTACATGTAGACTTTAAATAAAATTCCTACGTAGACAATAGTCTTGTCGTCATGAGTCGTACGTCGTATCATACACACTACATAATGGTTTCAAGAAAAGATTTGGTAGGTTGCATGGGATTTCCCTATTGCATGTTTATGCACAGTGTGTCTTCTTTTTTGTTCACGTAAAACAAACAATGAAACAGAAATAATCAAAATGACGCGTCTGTATTTAGATGAAAAAAAGTTTGATTGGTGTACTTTTATCGCAGCGTCGTAGCTGTTAGATGTAGCGTCAAATGAGAAATGACAAAAAGAAAAATTTAGTGTGATGTAAAACTAAAAAAATAAACCTTGTTGTTTTTTTGGAGGTGGCATTCAGCTGGTGATGATGCGCGCAAAAAAAGTCAAGGAACACTGTTTAGGAGATCAAGGTAAATAAGTATTAATTGTAAACTCACTGTGATGATGATAGTCAAAAGGAAAATAACACCGTGTGTGTATGTATTTACGGTGAGCGAAAACGGCATGTGGGCACAAGTATGTTGGTAAACAAATTAGGTAAACGCAGAAACAGGAATGGAAGCAGCAAAGCCAAAAAAATATGGGAAGAGGGAACAAAACAAGCAAATGTGTACATTTTTTGGGGAGCAACAGCGTTATCCCAATGCACGATCCCTTAAAGGGTACGCGTTAACGGTAGCGTTACAAGTTGTACAGGTTCGTTGACAGAGGTAGGTAGAGATCAGCAGATCCTGTAGACTAACACCAAAGACGACAATGATGATAAGATGATAACAGAGAAGAAGGATAAGGATACGCAAACGGACACGAAGAAAAAAAAGAATGCAGTACACAGGAAAGGGATGAAAGGGTTGCGGTGCGTTGGTTGATGCCTGCATGTGTGATGTTTAACGTGGCGTCCAATTGAACAGGTGGCAGGAAAATTTATGCATTAAGATTCCTCTCAAAAATTGAGCACAAAGTCGTAGTCTATTTTGTGTTCAGGCACAAGGATTTTCAAACAAATACGACAATAACAATATACATAACATCAGATGTAGTAAATACGGTGGAGATAATGGATTAGATTTGTCGTATCGTCAACATCATCAGCGTATTTTTGGGTATTATATAAAACAGGCAAGAAGGCGAAATTGTGTAAACTGCACTACCATGTGCATACCTTGTTATATGTAACTGCATTGAAAATAGATCTAAACAATAATGCATACAAGAAAGCAGGACAGAGGAAATTTTTATTGTGTAAAATGGAGTAAATGAATAAGGTAAAAGAATACAAATTGCTCGACTCTGTGTGATCCTTCCATGTACGTACACATAATGTGCTCAGTTACGACGAGCTGGGAATGTGTGTGCATATAAGGCTGTTTCTGAAGTGATAGTAATAATGTCGATGATGGTTATATTTTAATCGCGCGTCCGTCCTTAAGTACTTCATTCCTGTCAGTTAGTTCATGGGATCAAGTTCGTGGCCTATAAAAGGACAGGCAACAGGGCATCCCTTTTGCGTTTGACAATTGAAATATGAATTAAACTTTAATTTAACAATGCTAACTAACTGTGATACATGCACTTGCTCGATGACAAATGACGTAGACTGGATAAAAAAGGAATGTGCAGTAAATACGCTCGAATAAGGCTTGGTTCATGATGACTAATAATAATGTTCAACTTTTTTTAAACATTTTATTATTTTACATTTTGTGAAAGTATTTGGTTTACCAACCCATTTCTTGCTTTTTTAATGAAAACATAATAATTATTAATTCATCTCGAAAGTCATTCCCATGCGGTGCAGTTTATTAACAAACAGCAAATAAAATATGCAGAATTGTAAAAGTGTGATTAGGATTTTTTTTACCTTTTGTCAGACATTCTTCATTCATACCTACCATTTTGCTCTATTTTAGAACGTTATTTGGTGCAGTTTTTCTTCTTTGGGGGTCCCACGTCCAACGCAGGATTGGCCGTGAAGAAGTTTGACGGGCGGAAAATGAAAGATGCTCCCCTGAAACCAAAAAAATGATTATGACGAAAAAGTGACGAAACAATTATTAATTGAAGAAGCAATCTCTAATCAAACTTACTCAACCTAATATCTCCGTCATCCCTTTCCGCCCACACGTGAACGCCGTCGCGATCCCCTTGCGCTTGATTAATATATTTTCCTGCTGCAAACATCTGTTCATCGTTGTAGGGGGTTACCCAGACATTATGTGTTGCAAATCCACCTCGTCTTGAAATTCCACTTTCAGGTGCTGCCAGCATACGACTAAACCCCGGCGCAACTAATTTCCAAGCGACGGGATTCTTGGTATATGGATGCAGCACACTTTCATTGGCCACCAACCAACTTCTCGTGAGATCTGGTTCCGTGTCTGTACCAGAATCTGAGGCTCGTTCTAAAATGACGGACCTCGTAGTAAAACCTTGACCAAAGGGATTAGTCTCACTGCCTATTGGCTCTTCCAACGGCACAACGTCCTGGACCAACACTGTGTTGTTTTGTCCATCGATCATTGGGTCCATTCTCATGCAAAACATGTGCTGGTGATATGGAGCATTTATTCGA
>JAHZNB010007682.1:0-51421 GCA_027744295.1 Callyntrura guangdongensis | reverse complement strand
ACTCCGTATATCTTTATGTCTGATTGTGTGGGGATCATTTGCAAAAATATTAGTTTTATTAGAATATGTACATGATGATGGTGTACAGTGTTTATTATATGGTTTATAAATTGGTTCTACTATACTAATTGGAAGTATTCTCAATCAAAAAAGTTACAACATCAAACAGAAACAGTAATATCCTAAAAGCAACAAAAATACACCCAACGTCAGATAGACAAGCGTCTAATTTGGTTAGCAGAAGGTTATCAGGAGAAAGGTACGCAAATATTTCTTGAGATGTGTGAGCATGATATTTTAGCGCAACACAACCTATACAGTAGGGTTCGGAGTCTTTCCGTATCTTTCATTAATTTTCTTTGAAATCTTTCAGAGTGAAACAAATCTTTCAAAACGTTTCAAACCATGAAATACTTTCATTCGTTTCATTCCTTTCACATGAATGAAAAGGAATGAAATGGATGGAAAGGAACTGTCTTTCACTCATGGTTAAAACTATGTATAAACTTTACTTGTATTTTAATAACGATTCGAACATACAATTACATATAATTGCGATTATCTCTTAAATACTCATAGTTCTTAAGTTCAAAAACAATAGTTAAACGTCTTCATTTGAATAATCATCCAGATTAACGTCTTGTTTATACTCAATTGCTAATTTCACCTACACGTCACCGTCATCTCTGGGTTCCTCTCATAGATCCAGTTCTTTCAGCATAACAAATTCATTAGCCATGATTCTTATGTTAATTAATTCGTTAACTTCATAAATAAAATAACTTTTACTCGAAAATATTATATAGTAAGCTGTGAAAGAACTCCAATTATGCACGAATGAAAATAATAGACGTGCATACAATCATCGTAAAACAACGATCATCTAGGAATGTTTACCCTTCTGTTTTTACGTATATGATATCACAATGCAATATTGGAAATAGATAGATTAGCTGGATATGCTAAATTGCTAAATGTGCTAGTTACATGGTCACGTTGTTTGCAGATTGTTTACAAATTTAGATACAGCGTTAAATATAAAATTAGACTTTTGGTCTTTGTTTTGATTCTCAGGAAGAGTAAATACCACCAATATTCGCTTTCAATACTTATCAAAATTTTCAACAAAATTTCCGTTTCTAGAAATTACACCGTTAACCAGAAAAGCAAATATATGTACCTATAACGATCTCAGAAGCACACAAGCCATTTACAGAAGCGAGCATAGATACATCTAAATTTGAGAAATTCCATTCCTTTGTTGACTTCAGAATTTCATTAAAGCTAAAGCATGTCGATATAAATAATACAGGTTGCAACTGTAAACGACATTTTTAGGACGAAAAGAACTTGAAACTTCAATATCGTAATGGTTTGCCCAACTTGTAACGCAAACGATTTTTGTTGAATGTTTTGCTTCGCATTTTAATATTGCTATATACCGATGATACAGTAGAACAAATGTTCAAAAGAAAAGGCTTTGTATTTGTATCAAAAGAATGTAAAGGGTAAAACTGACAGGAAATATACAAAATATTTATTAACATATTTCCTACGCGATGCAAAAGAATTCCAAATATAACATAGCACGTGTTGACAGGTCACATACATAATTATTAGTATACGATCAGTCTAGCTAGTTTGGGAGTATTCAATATGGCATTTTGTTTTGTTTGCGTTCCAGGTATTCTAACCGTATGTACTATTTTAGGCAAAAAAAACAACAAAAGCTTTCATGCATTGGGTGGGTGGCTAAGTAAATTACTCGGGCGAGTTCGATTAGTTCGATGACACTTAACGCTTGGATGAGAAGTGAGTTACGGGATGGATCAAAAAGCTTATCCAAATGAATTCAGCATTAATATCGTTACACAGTTACCTTGATGTATGTGGTTACATAAAAGTGGCCAGTTTTGCCTGTATTGGTTGACCTAATAGGTGTATAGGTACGTAAATATCCCAAATTTTGGCTAGGTTCGTTAAGTCCCGAGGGGTTCAGCGGCACAGTGGGGTATCCATGTATTTTGCAAGTATCAGTACCAGTAGGCATTTAGAAATTCTCCAGCATCAGTATTTCCCCATGTACTTTCCATTACCAGTAGCAGTATCGAAAATCGTACTAATACTGATACTGCAGTATTTTTACTAACTTCAGTAGACACTGATACCCAACTATGTCCAGCGGGGACATCGTACTTCAATTTGTATACCCGCAAAGCTCGTAATCTGATTTGCATTAAATTTTCAACAACTGATAGTTAATTATTTTTTACTGACAAGATAGCTACCAAGCATTACACTCGGCTTTCAGTGATCAAATGTTGTATTTTGCGTATATACATGAGCAACGTCATGTCATGAAATGCTTTAATAGAACATACTGCTCTGTGCAGCGTATCGTCCGCCATCTTCTGGTAAAACATATTAACTACCGACAGCGTGTATATACACTACCAGGGTTAGTAATGACTAATGAGATTGAATAGTTGTCTCTGTGTGCGTTCTTATGTTTTTGTGTACAAAGTAACTTTTGAAGAAAATGGAATTTTGAAATTCTGTTTTCGCAAATCGATAGGTATGATCAATAGCTCGGATGTGTGGATGAGCATATCAACCTAGTATTATCTAGTAGGGATACAATACGAGCGATAACTTAATTTTGTTTCAGTACATGATTTATAACTAAAAGTTGATGTACTGACAGATGAAGGTTTGTTTTAAAAAATTGGCCCAGATCAGTTAACCCCTTGGGCCCCCAGCCCCAGGTCGTTAAACTTTTAAAATTGTTTATCTCATAACTCCGAAACGGTTAATCCGTTTGGAATGGGGATTTCGCTAGTCGATAACATCAGTTTGACATGTCTGTTACGCCCCCTTGGAAATGAAACAAGAAACCTCTTTTTATTTCTTTTACGCGGACGTGGAATTCTTACGCAACCTGGCGGGCCCTTTGGTTTTTTGATTTCCTAGGCTGGCGGGCAACTTGAGTTTCCGATTTCCTAGGCTGACGGGCAATTTGAGTTTTCGATTTCCTAGGCTGGCGGGCACTAAACTGGGCTGATTTGGGTTTTGGATTTCTTAGGAGGAAGGTTTGTTGCCGGGACCTAAGGTTGAGCCAGATTGGTTGATTACTGTAGCTTTCAGCAAGTGTCAAAATTTAATTAATCATCTTCGTTACGCTTTATGGCAATCATCACTGTTTTTGGTATAACTCTGTTTTTATCATGATGGCAAGAGGTTTTCGACAATCGACTAGTAATGACAAAAGGCTATTACATTTATAAACATGGCATGCATGTAACACCCTATTGGGGCTTTCTTTGTGGGGTAACTTTAAATTTTATTATTGTTGACACGCCAAGTCAGTATTCCGGATAGTTTGAGTAAGTTTGAAGTTGGTTAACATTTCGCATTATCCCACACTATCGGTAGTTGCACACATGGGTTTTACATCCTTCTCGTTTTTCGTTCTACAGAGTATAGGTTGGGGTAAGCGTCAGTGGCGTGTGATGTATTCCATGCATTTATATCTATGTGTTTGCCAAAATGTGACAACAATATTTTACACTCTGTCACTCGACGACAGAGATTATCGACTTACAATTTATTTATTGTTATCAATATTAATATTCATCTCCTGATTATACGTAGGTCCGACTACAGGATGGGCAGGGAGTGCTATGAATGTTCAACGTCATGTTGTTGAAGACGTGATTCCAGAGTTGGATGAAAATATGACGACAATTATTTCAATGAGAGGGGAGCGAAAACCTCCAACAGTACATGATATATTTGGAACTGCTCCTCCTGTACCTTCCGCGCCTGTGAACATACCACCTCAAAGTGATGCCCTTCGGCACATCGTCGTGGATACTGTCTCTGCACGTGAAAAGTTTTTTAAACCCGAGAAAGCACCTGAAAGGCCGACACAATTATCTGTTTCTGCTCCTCCAGGTAAAGTTGGTCTATCCAACTTCGGAGGTATTCCAGATGTAAAACTTTCTATAGCAACAGAATCTTCATCAGAGGAGTCTGTGGTAGAAGTATCTCCGTCTTTGAGTCCAGATACAGGGTTCCAGTCTGAACTCAAATCAGATAATCTTTCGGATGAGGGGAAAGAGGATGCCGATATATCTATGGATGATATGCAAGTAAGTAACAGAAAACAAGGAGGAGATGCTGTACAGGGTGGGAGTTCCAACTTGGCTAAGAAACTAGCAAAAACGTTTGGGTTTAAGGACAAAGAGAAACGACCCGACGACAAATCTGAGGTTCATTTGCTGAGTGATGTTAGCAGAATAAAAGAAGATTCTGATGAAGAAGACAGTGACGATGCAAAACATGGGACTAAAGATGACAATGGGCATACCACTAAATAATTTTTTAAAGCATTTTTTAACTATAATGTTATGTACATACAGCATATAAGCTATACTTGTCGGACATGTACGTACGGCATATAATGTTTTGATTGCCCCAGCATGCAGCAGACTAGCATGTCAGTACACAAATGAATTGACTTTCAAAAGTCGTCAATTTTATTTAATAATTGTTTTGCTACTAGTGTGATTCATCCTCCATGAACAAGTTCTTTCAAAAGTATCTCACCAAATACCGATATACCAATACATGCTTATATGTAAGTAGTACATTTTTAAATACCTGGTAGACGTTGTAATATTGCTGTCGTCATCAGAGTACTGATACATGAGCTGTTTTATATAGTGAAATAAAGTTTAACGTGTAATTTTATTTGGAATAAGATTGATGTTCCTCTGTCATTTTTGTATTATTTTCTGGTGCAATATAACTGTAACTGTTTTTACTCTGACGACCTTATGATACATTATTACTTATTGTGTTTTTTAATATTTTAATAATAAATTGACGAATAAAATATTCATGTAAAAAGTTTCATAATGTGATTCCAGTAAATGTACTTGCCAATCACATCATTTGACATAGAAAAGTCATTGACTTACTTATTTCATAAAATGCTTGAGTATTTATTAATGCATTTACTATGTGGGCATTTTAGTGAGAATTTTTATTATCTACGATCAAGAAAGTGAAAGCATAAAAAATGTTGTTAGTAATTTACGATTTTATTATTCCGTACGTCATGATCGATTACATTCAGCGATAGTACCATTCTTTTAAAATTCTGACAGCATTTAATATGTTTAGGATGGTTTATCTATAACGATTTCACTGTTTTAAAGTAATTTATGCTTCGAATACACGTATCAAAGCAGTCAGTCAAAAAATTTTCACAATAAAACTACGTTTGACTGTAAGTACATGTTGATAAAGTCTAAAAACGGACGCATACAACCATTCAACTCAACTGCAGTATTAACATGTAGTAATAAATATCTTATAAGTATGATATTCTTGAATTTTAAAATAGTCATGTAATATATCAACCTCAATAATATATATTTGATTTATGCCATTGTTTGTGCTGACAAAATTGAGATACGGCACATTTGTGCTACAAATTACATTTAATTGTTTGCAACAATCATATAATATACTTGTATATAAAGTTTTCATACCTGGAATCACAATGTTATTCTTGATAAGTTGTAAAAACGAAACTACCAGACGTGCCATGCATTGTTGATAATTCAATTCTAATAATAATAAAATGGAGCTAGCGGATACAAAAATAGGTCGACAAATATTATCAATGCTGTGGCAACAAGTCATAATCAGTATGCCCAAGAAACTAACACAAACCTTTGGGATTCGTAATGGCATTTAATATCTCGGTAGTTCAGCGCGAATTCAGTTTGTGGTTTCGGTGGGTTTGCAAGGAATCAAAGGTGGAGGCAATAGTGGAGGTGGTAGCTCCGTTGCAGGTCCAATTCTTTTATAAAAGTAATTTAATGGAATGTGCAGAAGCTGCGGTAGAAGTCTCAGTTCAGGATCTAAAAAATTAAAGATGCTCATGCATAACTTAATCTTATATCAAGTTTTACATTACTTCATGACTGTATAATGCGTCACAAAGACAAAAATTAAATATTTTTCACACCGCTTTCGGTATCGATGAAACCGTGTCGGACAAGGAAGTCAAGTACCACAGGTAAGCTGGTCGTCTTAAACTGGTCAGACAGAACAATTGGCAAGACTTCCTGTAATTAATAAAATTAAATGGTTTTAAAAAGCGGGTAGAAACCATGCTTTATCATCATAGTCTCATTAAATATACCTTAATTGGTACAAGATGAAACGAATCCACTTCACCGTCCTGGTTTTCGGGGATAAATTCATGAGGAATCTCCAGGTCGTAAACGAATTCAGTATTGGGTGACAAGCCCCTTTCAGACTCGAAAAATATCCTATGGTTACAAATAAAATTGCAATCCGTGGTAATTGTTAAACTTTACTTCCAATTGAAATTTGCAGCTTAATTCTTTTAATTGATGCATTACTTATATTTTTTTAAAGTATACTTACGTCACGGTTCCAACTGGTTGCAGATTCTTTAAGATATATTTTGGAATGCCGGCCTCCTCCATTGCTTCCTTATGAGCAGTCTCTTCAACTGTAAAGCCAACTGAAAGTCCGCCCCCAACCTTTGCATTTTAATATGCTAATTAGATCAAGATAATGATCCGACTTAAACATGCAGTATAAATATTGCATCTGCATGATGATGATCAACTCGTGTTTTCCCATCATCATCAGCAAATAACTTACCACGTTGTCCAACTTTCCACCCCAGCGTGGTTTGGTTTTGGATCGCCTTTGCATCCATAGGCACATTCCGAGCTCTGGGTGGTGCACGTAACCGTTGATGTCAACTCCAAATTGGCGAATTCCAAATAAACCTTTAAATGCATACAACCATACTCACTGCCATAAATCAATGACAATTGTAAAATAATACAAAAAAATTTCTTACAGGTAGCGGCTCGTTCCATGCGCATCAAAGAACGTTGTGAGATGTCCACATGGACTTCATAACACTAAAGTAAAAAAAATACCTTCATTGTGTGTTGGTTGTCACGGTAATAAGTGACTGAAAAATAATTTAGTATCATCAAACCTCATCTCTCCATCCTCTCAGCGTGACAAATACATCGTTTCTACGCAGTTCATTGAGAACCCGTTCAACGGCCTCAGACCGAGAATTGTAATCATTCAAAGTATTATGTAATTTCACGGTTGTTTCATCACAAACAAAAACATCGGGAAATCTCGCTAGCTCAAGTAGCACCTCCGGAGTAATCAAACCCACCTGGAAATCCTCAATTATGAACGTCTTGCACGAGTCAAGTCGCTCCCCTGCAGCAATGAGTGGAAACAATACAACCGAGGTCGTAAACACATCAAAAAGTATTAGGAGTTGGAATATTTAGAACATAGACTTGGAACACTACATACGATTTAAAAAGAAACAGTTCATTTTCCTAGCCCTATCCATTATGAGATCCGGAAGGTATAAGTCCATATTTGGAGCCGGTGATCCCACAGATTCATCCTCTTCCGATACGAAATGATTCAATTCATCATTAGAGCTACTGGTGCGGCTGCTTGTGCTGCTACTACTGCTGTTCATTACAATCGAGTTATTGGTCTGTTGAGTTGCCACTGCGTGCGGCTGAGTAAAAGACCAATTTCGTAATTTTTAAGTTTTGCATAGTCAGTATTCAAAATTTTGACGTGAATGTAAGAAAAATTATTAATTACTGTTGTTGTAACTGTTGTGCTTGTGCCAGAAGCGCTAGCCATTTTTGAAAAGTAAATCTTTGATCCAACAATGGTAGGAACTCGAGCTGACTGATTATATGTCAAAATACGTGCGAGAACCGACGCCGTTGAAGAGCAAGTTTTCAGGAGGCGGTGAGCCAGAGTAAGAGACTGGGGAGGCTGGTATGGAAAGTTGATTAGGTAATTAAATGAATTTGACTGCGTATCTGGTGGCTGCAATTATTAATGAAGATAAACGGAGGGGTACAAGGGTTGGTAACCTACCAAGGACAAACTGTTAGCCGGCCGACTGAAAACCAGTCTCCGTCCTTGAATCAATGGGGATGCTGTAAATAAACGAAAGTGATAGCACAAAACGTTAAATCTCCATAGTCGGAAAGCTGTAATTGCCATGGCAAGTGTAGGTACAGACAAGATACAAAGGAATAGTAACAATAACAATTAGCTGGTGATTAGGCCCAAAGCGTGGATAGGATTTACGAAAATTTCAATTTTATTTGACGAGACATGCAAAAGCGCGATTTATTAAAATTTACTTATAAAATGTTTAAATTTAAAAACCGAATAGAAGGTACTTTTAACTACATAAGTAACATGTCATCAGTGTTTATTTGTCTTTGCAATTAAAACTACATAAGTATATTTATGTGGATACGCCGTTGTTACCATTGGTACGCGGTGCTGACGATGTTTACATGAGGAGGAACCAATGCTTCAACGGTACAGGGTACTACGTAGCACTGGTTAGTCGAAGTCACTAACGACTGAGGCAATACCACATCAGAGGACAAACACGAGCTCTGGTCGTTTCTCAACATACTTCTATGTCTTTACTATCAATGACAAGTCTTTCAGAGAAAAAGCAACAATGGAAAGGAGATCCAAATTTCAGAGACAATTTTAAAATCCTTGCTCAGGGTGTTCAATTTGTAACGTGACAGGTCATGAAAGCAATGTCTAGCTAGCAGAAAATGGTAAAAATTAAAAAATTCTACATAAAAACAGGTTATTTCCGTTGCTTTTGTTTGTGATAACCCTTTTTTACAATGACAATGACACTGGAAACTTTCAAAGCCTACCCTGCTTAGTATATACCAATGTACCTATGGGGAAACTCGACTTTTCATGAAACTTGAAATTTAGTGGAAATTTTTCAACTTTTAACTGCGCTACCAATTTAAATTTACATTACCCAGCCCTCAGTCGTTGAACGAACGGAAATACAAGAACGCTTGCTTGCTTAGCCACTTCAGAGAGGATACACAAAAAGAATCACGATTTTCTGCTTCATGCAATGCATGGACTTCCACTCACAAGTTGACTTGTACTAATCAATGGACTGTCACTGTCATTCAATTATTCAACACTCAGTATTTGCCAGCAGCGTGGCCACTGCTGCTTGCTACTTCTACCTCTGCTATGTACTACCGCAGCTTCTACTAATTAAATTTGTGTCAAGAAAAAGGGCAATGAACAAGCTCCTCACTTCTTCATACTCCTTGTGTCCTCACAAAGTAAGTCTATCATTATAAACAAAGGAAAAATACTACCAGTAATAGAACGAAGAAATTTTGTACACACGACCCACCACCACGGTTGTTTTGATGGCAAGTGAACATAAACCATAAACCAGGTACTCTAATATACTCATCATCAGTATGCATCTCTGTCTGTGGATTGTGGATGGGCTTCATTTATGTACCACTTATCATTGCATTTGCCACTGATACAGATATTCACAGTTTACCTTACCAATAGTCCTGCATAACATTTTATTGCAAGCCCGAGTAGTCCATAGTATAAAAATAATGATTATCATTACAAGAGTTCACATACATTAGTTTACATACCGACTTGCATACAACCACAACAGCCACGACAACACAACAAGTAGAAACGAGAGGAACTGAACATCGCAATTACACTGCTGCTCCTGCTTATTTGTTTCAATGAAAACGTGTCTAGCACTGTAAAATTTGCGGCCCTATATGAATAAATCAGAGTCAGTACTGGCTACTTTATTGTTCTACTGACAAAGCAAATCTTAATCTCATTATTAATACAACTCACAGTGGTATGTTATCCTTTATTCCACACTGCATTATTACTGTATTGTATTACGTTAGTGTCATCGGTGAAAATTATTCTACCACAACAACAGCATCAGTCATCGGTCCGTTTGAAAACGTTTGCTAAACTTCATGTAATATATAGATGCACTATTATTATTGTTAATATTTATGATAAGCCGACGAATATGTGGTATGATGATGATGATGGTGGTGATGATGATAAACACACGTTTGCACCGCACCAAAAACCGTACAAACAACCAAAGTCAATGTTGCATGCACGGCGTCGTCGTCGTACGTACCCACATATGTGCGTATTATTATTGTTAATTAATTTATGTACTTGCTTGCGTTCACGTTATTATTGGTATTGTGATGATGCATTCGAATGAATGGGCGAGAATTTTAACAAGTCACATGCAAAGAAGATTAATGGCTTCACATTTTTTTGGATTTTTTTTGTTGGTCTCAGCAACAATACATGAATGCATGCATGAGTATTGTTATATTGTACATACACATATTAACATGAAATAAATTACGTAGAACGTTCAGATATCAGAACAATACAAATGAAAAAAAAGGTTCAAACAGATTATGTTTTTATGTTGGACAACAACGGAAAACGAAAAACTTGAGGCGATTTTCTTTGTGATTTTTTTACTCTGCATGGCATGCACCTCCAATACTGATAATGATGAGGATCACGTTATTTTTGGCAGACAACTGCTACACATTTAACCAGTTGCTGTTATTTGGAGGAGGCAATGCACAAAGAACCATTAAAACGTATTTGTCCGAAATTTTAGTTTTTGGCTAGAGATTGATTCCGCTAAAAGCTAGAACGAGACTGTTGTTGAATTGAATTTGTTTCTCCACAAAAGTGTACGATAGACTAGCTAACTCGAACCTAAAATTCTAAATGTTTACCGTCATCATCATATACTTCTTGGTACTATTGGTAGTTGGTGGGTTGATGCGGTTTTTATTGTTTGCGGTAAAGTGGATGTGATGTGTGTATGGTGCATAATTCATACTCACAATGAGAATAGAACACAGTTAGTTTTGTTGATAGGATGTGAGAATCATCCTTGTAAGCTCGAAGTGAGCTGTCCATAGTATGAAATAAACATTGAGGGCATGCGTATGGATGGATTTTATTTTGAACGAAACGAAGCAAGAAACGAAATACATTTGTTATAAAGGCAATTTGTTGGTCTGTCCGACCGTTAACATCCGTACATTGCCAGTCCACCTGTCATCGAAATGAGCAGTCCTGTAGTAACATCACACTGGTTTCATACCCACCCATAGTAACGATACAAGTAGCTTCTTTTTTGTTTAACAAGAAACCTGGCGTCTGTCTCTGTCTTGTGAATGATCTACATAATCAACAATTTCATGAGCTTGAATAACTAGACCCTATTTTTCCTTTCCTACTCTGTGCTAGCTGGAAGAATTTGAAAGGAAAATTGATTAGGTATTCATACGATAGTTGATAGGAACTTACAAAACAAAATGCATGAGCATCGTATAACATTCTTGGAGCGTTGCCACGTTAATTATGCCTAATTTAGTAATAATTTGAGTGTAAGTCATCGTAGAATGTGTGGAATGTGCATAGGTATGTATTTATATATAGCTTGTAAAGTGAATCATAGCTACAGATGCTAAAATGTAACATCTAATCGTAAGTCTGATATATAATGGTATGTATGTTTGTCCGGGTATATCGATAAAATACGCCCCAAGTTAACCAAACGAGAGCTCAGGCAATGCTGTGAATGCTGTCATACAAATAATATGCTAAATGATGTTAGAGATATTGTTGATCTGAATTAGTTAGTCAGCAAACTTTTAACAAACAGCAGATCCGAATTGTCAACCTCTAACCTTCAAGTTAGTAACAAGTTGTTGCTTTTTAGCTTGCGAGGAATATCCCCTGTGTCGAAACATGGGGCAAAGTAATATTGTCTCCAGCTATAGTACAAATTATCTCTAACAAGACGTACGTACACTTTTAAACAGTTATGGGAATCGTGGTCGAGTAATAGGGATGACAATGTAGTAGTTTTAGTAGGATGCAATTCGTTACTATTTTCCGATGAGGATGTCGGAAACAGATGGATGTTTGTCAATTTCCGATGACGGTAGCGGTAAAAATTCAGATATACCAAAATGAAGTGTAGCGAGCGTTTGTAGTTTGAAGCCAAAATCAACTGACATTATAATTATTAAGGCTGACAACTTGACGCAGTATTTGAACGGAATTATGCTTGTTTAAGTGAGCTGACACAAGGTTTTTGTAAATTTAGTTCTAATAGATCACAAGTGACGATATACAAGACCGATTACACGGCACAGATGTTGGTCATCCTTCTGTAAATTCTGTTTTTACTAGTAATGACAATCACTCAAGTCAACTAATGTATGCTAATACTGGCAGACAAATATTGTTTCAAAATTATTTAAAGTTTTTCCTTGTATGTTATAGTCTAAATGTAAGATACGTAGGTAATTAATGCAAAAAATTGACGCGAAAGAAGACGAAAATTGAACAAAGCTTTATAACTGACTCGCTGTCATTGTTATGATTGCTAAGAATTTAGAATGCACAGGTGGAGGTGACGCTAAATAACCTTTGTTGAACAATTGTTCTTAGTTTCTTTCCTTGAACCAAACAATATGCAGTATACCAAGTTGTTATTGCAATACAAAAAGAAACTTTGAAGCTGGCACCCTGGCAATACCATATTACTTAACTTATTGCAAACTAATCGTAAGTTTCCAGCATTAGTTAAAGGCTTACGCTACAGCCAAAGCATTGCTCAAGTTTAAATTTTTCGTATCAAACTTAAATCCAACAAAGTGGTACGGTTGTCAGTACGGTGTTAGACCTTACCGGTAGCCTTTTGCTCATCCCTGCTGTGTCGGAATGAAAATACAAAGCTTTGTGCCGCCAGTGAATGAAATATATATAAATATATATATATATATATAATATTTATGTATATATATATATATATACTTTAGTAATGCAAATGTATGAATGAAACGAAAAAGTGGGTGTACTAGTAGCAGCGAAAGATAAACATAAGTGAAGGTATCATTCCCCCTTTACTACTTACAGGGATTCTTGGTGTAATGTAACATCTCCCTAACCAACTACATGTCGTACTACACCAAGTACAATCGACAATAACGTCATGTTCCACTTCTTCCCCATTGACGGAATATACTCCTGCTACTGCATGACCAAGGAAAGGCAAAATGAAACAAACAATATTTTATGCTGGCTCACATTTTTAACATTTTTATATTCGTGTCCTTATGAATATATGTCTACAATGTATAAACTCATGTATTATAAAGTGCAAAGATATGCAATTAAAATTGTAGCTTCTTTCCTTGCTTGATATATGACGTAAACATGTGCGTCTGCCATCGTTGTGAGAAATTTCATGTATAAATTGCGTGATGGAGAATTTTCGGAGAATCATGTGGACACTTCACTATGAAGTATAATGTATATACATATAATTTGTACATACTTAACAATCCTACGTTTAGTAGGCAAGCTATGAAAATTTTGTTTTGCATGGAATAAATTGGTTGATTTCTTTGCACATTTACTGGGCACAATATGCCAGATAATATGACCATGAGTTGGAGTGATGCAGAGACAAAACTAATTTAATTTTGTGCATTACAAAGACATGTATTTGTTCATGTATGGAAGAATGGCTAAGTTAAAGTTATACACAAATGATTCGATTAGTATCTGGTGAAAGTTATTGAATGATAATGTATGTCTCTGTAGGCATATGTATATTATGCAAATACAATGCAATTTAATGCTATTTGCTATTGTGGAATGCTCTGTTGTTTGTGAATTGATTGTGGTGCATTTTTAATATTTTTAATATATTGTGCGTAGAAAATACTTGCATGCATACCTAACTGGTGGTCTCCACTCCTTGTCTGTGTAGAGTGCGAGTGCAGAGTCAGTGCGCAGAAACGCTGTACATAATATTTGTATCTGAAATGAGACTGACGGAAATGTAAGGGGTACACATTATGTCGCTTTTCTTTCGATAATAATATCAGTATTAATGAAGACAAGTTGTAATTGATTAAACAAACTTACACAGACAGCTCAGACTTGCTCTTTGTGGTCTTCTGGGAGCTGTGAGATCCAGCAAAAACAAGTTATTTGTTGTAAATTACAACTCTTATCCAGTTTCAATTCAAAAAATTGTTTCAACACGTCGTCGTTGTGTATGACATGACTAGACTGACGATAACAACTGGATGTTAGATATGCGGTAATGCGGTTAGATAGCCCAGTATCTCTGCATTTTTGAAAACCATCAATGTTTGATATCAGATCGACAATGAGACAGTCAAGTCAAGCGGAAAATCGCGGAGCTTTTATTCATTCTTGAAAGGAAAATTATTGCTTTCATTTATAAAGAATTTGCATTATGAGACAGACACCCAATTATTTTTCATGGGAATTGTTCTTTCAACAGAAAAATGGATGTGCTAGTTAGAAAAGCAATTCTTTCTATCGTTTATCTCTGAGAAAAAGGACTAGGTATACATTTTTCTTTTGTAAAGCTGAGAGTATTAGTCTTATAATGAAAAAAGCAAGCTTAAAGGTAAAATGTTGGATTATTTAATCATCTATTCACCTACATTGTATAGTTGATCATCAATCACTGTAATGGATGCTGCTCACAATTAAAATCCCTATTACATGACGAGTCTTGTTGCCTACGTCTAAGTTCATTAAAACGATTTTTTGCAAAGTATGCTATTTCCTGAGGCTAATTAGAATTAGCCTATTAACTCTGAACCAAGCCCCAAATACGTATTCATCATGAGATGCTGTGTTAGTTCATGTATGTCTGCACTGAAAACGTGCATGGAAAGATATCAACACAATACCTTACCCTGCTTTATGTATTATAAAAGTCTTCCACGTTTCCACTTCCATTCCCTAATAATTAAATCCAAACATGTCGGTGTACGGCTTTAAAAGGTACCTATTATTGCAAAACCTGTAAATGCCATGTAACTATAAAATAATTAAGAAAAAACAAAGAAAATCTGCTGAGATCGGAAGGGTTTAGAGCTGTCAGTATCATTATCCAACTACCTATTTATCGATTAAGTTGAGTTGAGTGTACAAATAGATTTTAACAAAGGCTTGTCGGGACCAGTTCCTGCATGTACTACGCTATACAGTATAAAGCGTTATGTAGTTATAAAGAATGGCCGTAATTACACGACAAATTGCTTGTATGCAACCTCCTTATAGGTTGTACTATAGCTTGTTTGGCTCTAGCGCAAGTAGTGCAACGTGGACATATATGATAAACAACGCATAATTTTAAACTACCTAAAGCATACCGCTTTGACATTTTGTTTGTTGAAAGAAGTAGACGGTTCCTGTTGCTATTTACTAACAAAAAACATCCCTACTATGAGCAACGTCTACATTACTCATTCCCGTGATGCTATCATTATCATTCATCATTGCCATTGCATTGATCGCGCTATTCAATCAGTATTTGGTTTGCTAACAAAAATGTCCACTTAATAATAGCGTAACAGATAATTTCTTCCGTGAAAAGTGAATATGAATATATGCACTAGCTATTAAAAACTAGTTTACCGTTAGATTCGATAAAGATAAAAATTTAACCTGAATCATAAAAGATGAATAGTTTTCAAATTAAAACTTAAAAATTGTTTTGTCATGGATAAAATTTCCCTCTGCAAGTATATTAATTGTAAGTATGTTTTTTTACATTTATCATAATAAAAGTACAGCCAAATTTAAAATTAATACTGTTTCTATGCGTATGAGAACGGAGATTAATACCGGAGGTAGCAAGCCTGAATCTGATTTGAACCACATTAGACCAGTGGTTGGAAAGACAAAACAAGTACCTACTCAATCTAGTTTTGGGGGAAACAAACTTTTGTTTCATTAAAATTAATATATTTTTCATTGTAACGATTATGCTGCATGTTTGTATACAGTAAATACATTGAGTTTATATAGTAGATAAAATAAATCAAAATGCGTTGATGTTTCTATAAATATGTTATTGACAATTATGTAAACGTAAGGATTTTTATGACAACCTAACCAATGAAATATGTTGAGTGTAGTTTACTTTGTTTTAATAACCAACCCAAATTTTAGGTGTATGGATGATGATGAATTAATATAAAAAATAAAACCATTTCCGAATAGAATCATTTTCCTAATTTAACGGAAACCTCAGTCAGTATTATTACTACCAATTGTGTCCAGGGAAGTTTTTAAAAAATGTGGGCAAATTGATTCAACATTCGCAGTTTCATTCTTTTTTATTACAAATTTGGGTTGAGTATTTTGTCATCTAGGTTATGTAAACCCGGCGAATTTCCAAACAATTTATCTACTTATATTATAATGTAGGCTACAGTCTGTAGCTGTAGCTACGTACTTTGGCAAATATTTGTTCTTGATTTACTTGATTATAGATATTTGTAACAGAGCCTGGGTGGACCTGGCAGCTATATTTTGAGGTCAGTGATAATTTGTAAAGACTCAGGTAGACAACGGGTTTACTTTATTAACATAAAAATTTACGTCAACATATGTGGTAATGATTGGAATTCAGTCATTGGATTAAGTTATTCTTGTACTGTTCAATTGTTTCAACTGTCTACGGCCGAACTAAATTGGTCTACTCACTTGTATTCTTGAAAAGCCAACGGAAAGTTGACAAAGTTCGAGTTATAAAACTAAATCAGCCCTTTTAGCAAAAAAATGAATTTACTACGTAAGTTCTTTGGTGTATTTACATACAAGTAACGTGTGCTGTTAGTATTTTAATAAGTTGTGTCGATATTTCAAGCATGCAGACGCTGGCTTTTTATTTCCGTAAAATCTCTATTTACGGCTATCCCATAGCAGGGTAAAGTAGAGGGAATTTTGAAAATTTATCAGGTCTCTAATTATAGCCAGGTAGTAAACTTTCAATAGGAACAAAAGTCATTCGTTTCAGTATACAATGAACCATAATGTTGACAGCAGTCGAATTGACTGTTTGTTCCTCAACTTCGCGAGAAAGAGGTAATTTTAGACTCAAATAGTAATACAATGGATGATACGGTTATTTATTTCGATAAATTATCGAAAAGAACTATAAAAACGTTACTTTACCACATAGTTATAATTGCATATACAAAAAAATTGTATCTAATTTTTGTATTTTAAGATATAAGAGTGCTCGACTATGACTTCATTTGTAGCCTCCCTTTTCGACCACCAGTTCGAAAATTTAGCAGGTCTATAAATAAAGATTTTACGGTAATACGGAAACTGCTACATCAGGCAACACGTACGTATGATATTGGGTAATAAATAAAGCAATAATATTATTTCTTATCGACATCGCTGACCACCCCATGTATATCGAATCATGTACTGATGCACCATGACCATGATAATATTTGTTAAGTTATGCAGTGCAATGTGTACACAATACGTTAACACTTTACCATAATTGACGGCTAACTGAAAGACGGAAAATTTGAACGTCATGACCACATGGGTCAATCTATTAATTTGAAGGAGGATACACAATAAATTGGCATGTGTATTTACCTACTACAACATTGAACTAACAGTAAGCTTGGGGATCAATGTTAAAATCAGTTGACCTTTGTCTTTGTATCAGCTATGAGTTTTACGAACGATATTGAAGCGCATTGGAACTTTTTGAGTTGGTGACCTATCTACAACGTCCTGCAATCACGGGTGGGTCAAACAATACGAGATTGATTTAATGAATTACTACAACTTTTATATTACGGTGTTATTGCAGTCATCAGTAGATTGTTTAAAATAGGGTTTGTTCCCGCTGGGATAATTGGCGACCCCTGCATTCCATTTTTTCAATAGTGAATGAAAATCTATTCGTAGACGAATGATTTGGAATGATAGTATACAATAAAATAAAACACTAACAATAAGACCATTCTGACATATTTAATGGAAGTCGTAGTAATGACAAACTATCAAAAATTGTCTAGAAATGATGTTATTTGGCTGCGGAAATTATAATTTAAATAAGTTAGTGTTCAAGAGAAGAGCCAACAAATGTCAGTATCTGGGCAGGATGACGATCTACCGCCGAGTGAAGTTAGTTCATGTCCCTAACTTGTGAAATATAATAAAAACAAACACAAATTAAAAAATGCACTCAACACGGAAGCAAGCCTTATCTTATATCAACAAGTGGTCAATTTCATCAATGCATTTTGTTTTATCTGACAGTGAGTGACAGAAGCACAGATGCAGTTCAACATAACATAAAATTTGTTCATACGCAATAATTTAAAAAAAACTATCGAACATCCCTAATAAAGAATAAAAGGTAGTACTAATACAACATTGGGATGGGACATGTATGCGACCATAAAACTATCTGGAATTAATTTTTTGTAATTAAAAATACTATAGTACTAGAGTGTACAATGTTTATAATTGGGTTATTAAAAATAAATCCGCCTCTTTAGCCATAAAATGAACATGCTAATGTTTATAATTGCGCAAACGAAAATTGATTAAGTGTTTGGCAGTTCGAGTTAAATATAAACAGACATTTCGATATAATCGCAGTAGTTTTACGAAACACAAGTAATCAAAATGTAACACCGCCATATGGAGAAATTTATATTTATGTACATATATTTGTGGGAATTTTACCACAGGATTTTATCGATCATAACTATTTCCTACCCACTGTCAACGTCTCAGGAAGCAACCACATGAGACGTAATCAAGTTTGGAATTTTTGAAGAAAGAAATGACAAAATGTTTCCTCCGCTTCGGTACAATGAATTTGGTAAACTTTGTTTGAATGCTTGAATTACTGTATAAGTCACGAGCTAGGAAATTAAATGGGAAATAAAGGTAACCATAGTTTTCTGCTCAAATAATTAAATTCTCTTCATTTGCCGGTATTTTAAGTAAATGGAAAATATTTTCCCAATAGTATAATGTACGTGCAATTACAAGGAGCATGGATAAAACACAAAACAATTAATTTAATATATGAAACTAACAAGGTAAGTTAACACGTAACTACGCCGTTTAATCAATGAAACAAGTGTCCACTAGTATATTATGACACGTAGCATAACATAGGGCTAATTTTAGTTCCAAATGGGAACCCCATAAACGAGGATCGACGTAACGATATCTCTGATCGTGAGTGAAAATCAATTTCAAAGCATTTCAAGTTGAAATTTTAAACCAAAAAATAGTTTTAGCAATTTCTACAAGTAGTTCGTACATTCTGCAGTTTTTTCTTACAACAACCAATATAATCTCTACTCTCTACCGCACCCCACCAAACAATGGGTTAACAGACTACCCGTTACAAATATGCCAACACACTAACGAATAAAAACTGCTGTAATAAATATACGTAATAGTATGTACTGCAATTTGCTGATGTTTAGCATAATACGATCTGTCGTACATAAAATTATGATTCTTATGTGCCTAATAAGAGATGTTATTTATAAAAAACTCATTGCCTGCACCCGTCTAGTTTTAATACCTTACGATGGAACTCCGGAGGCTGTCTGACGTAGATTTACCTCATTCTTCTTTCTCTTACCTTATTCTTTCATTCTCAGGTTACAATGATCAGTTTTTTTGGTAAAATCGAAAAATTGAATTTTTCGAACAAAATTTCTTTGGAAACCTAATGGAATTTACCATGAAAAAACGGAAGTGAGAGAAGGATCCCTCCTATGCTGCTTTTCAAATTTCGCGTTATAAGTTTTGACTGAGACACCATGGCTCTATTACAACGACAATTAACTTCATTAAATGGTTAAATAATTAAAGGGTTTGAAATGTTCGTGGAGTAATTTGGAAGCTTTAAAATGAAGGTGAATTTTTTGTAAGCTTGTAGATGTTGCTTTTATTTAGGCATTTATTTAAAGTGAGAAAGGCCTACGGGTAATAAACTTTAAATATTTATCATCAATAATTAGTGATTTGGAGTTAATGTTCACTTGGAGGATCTAGTTTGATATTATAGTATCAAGGCATATTTTTCCATTCAAAACTTATAATGCAAAAATTTGAAAATCAGCAAAGAGGGCAACTCTCCCTTCTCCGACTTCCGTATTCCAATGTTAAAGTATATACGGTTTCCATAGAAATGTTGAATGAAAAAATACATTTTTTCGATTTTTCCAAAACATCTTATCGTTGCAACTTGAGTAACTTCACTAGAGTAATACTTGACCAGAATGAGGCAAATCTACGTCGGAGAGCCTCCGGAAGTTCCATCGTTAGTGTACCACTAAAATGAGACAAAACAAAACAACGGAAAGAGAATGGCAGACAACCCGTTGTGGATAAATATGGCATCAACTTGAATGCCACACACAGTGATGTCGTTACACCGACCCTAGCCATGCTTCATGGGGTTCCGATTCGGGACTAAAACTACTCTTTTTTCATTGTACGTGTTCGAATCTATTAGTGGACGCTGGTTTTATTGTTAGTTCGCACGTTTTTGGAAGACGTCATGTTTAAACTTATGTTACAGAAAACTCGACATAATGTGACATAGTATTACGGACCAAAGAAGTGGAGTAGTGAATGATTATTTATTACATTAATATTTGTCATTCTAAAACTTTCGTCTTGATATAATATCTAAAAATATAACAAATGGTGGGTTTATCTAGCGTCGATAAATTTTATTGCATTAACTCACTATGGATAAATATTAAATTTGCCGAATCTTCCTGGAACTAAAAAACCTATACGTCAAACTAAATATCTTGAAGATGTGGGTAGAATACCTATTATTATGGCATAATCCGCAAGTACACCTTATGGAGTTATGGAAATGAGTTTCCATAACTTTCTTTCTGGAGTGGAGGATTATTCTGCCCGTATACTGAGGGTTATTTCCGTGAACAGAAGTGCATAAATTGTTCTTGTACAATCATCTAATATCTAATGTTGAGAAGGTTTTGTACTAAAAAGCTATCGATAATTGAGTTCATCAAGTTTGGTCAGGTTTGAATAAAATACTTTCCCATTGATTTAGGGACAATAAAGTGTGCAAGGTAAAGTTATTCTTACTGAGTGCATAAAAATCAATTAGACCTTGGGATTCATCATTTCATTAAAAAGGTTATACAATTCAATAAAAAAGATATTGAAGAATTGGTAAGAGCATTGACAAAATTATCAAATTCTTAAATATGCGATCAAGTGATTTAAAAAATTGTTATTTATAGTTTGCTTTACGCACTGCAAGTTTTTCATACGCACAGGTATTGAAATGCATATTTTCAAGATTTTAACTTGACAAAAGTAAATCAAGCATCGAAAACCGTTTCGAGCTGTCTAGATAGCAAACGGATGGTTGGGTGGGACGGATGGCAGATATTGCTGGGTTTTTGAAGATGTGTTTAAAAGTATGTATGTCAACTGAACATGAGTCATGGATATTTTGCACTGCAAATGCGTTGTATTAGCAGATGCATATGTTCAATTGCCATCAGACGCCAGTCTCATGTAGTTTAAATTAGTATGCATATAGATACATACAGGTAACAATTTTGTGTAGAGATGTAGTTATAACCCAGATCTGGACTTGGCTTTTATTACCTACTAAACTTGCAACACTTACCTTGTTTAACGGATTTTTGGATACAGTCTATGAGCTCCCAATTAAACTATATTCGTCGTTTGGTAGCGTTCTCACTGAAGACCTACTATGAATGCAGAGAAAAAACCAAAATAATCAAATTTTTCGTATGCTACAAACATATAGAGTGTCAATTCTCAATAGGTAAAATACTGGACGTTCATATTTAATAATATCGGATTTCCAACTGTATGGAGAATAATTAAATATGACGCAGTGGTACAATATGGTACGTAAAGTTTTATGTATTCTAAATACCTGTAAAAATGAATTGTTTTCCAGTTTCTGTTAAACTAGAAATAGCTTGCCAGGCAAAGTGATCGTGGTACTGATGGTGATTGGTGAGTAGAGAAAATAAATCACAGCTCAACTCTGCTTTAAAACGGAGATGTAAATGTACGTTGAATATAAAAATCAAGCTGCTCACAGTCAAACGGCTAGAGAGGAGACAGAATACCGGCCACACGTAGACAAAGTTGGAATGCAAATGAATATTGTGTATTTTATAATTATGAGCACCATTTTTTCTTCCACCTACCAAGCGGAACAATGCATCGATTGATCGTGAATAGAAAGTTACTTTGTCGGACCAAATTAAATATCGGTATGTCAATAAACTCCTATTCAATTTCTTTGAATAGGCCATATATAATACCTATTTTCCTTGTGATTTCACTTGCTCTAGATTCAACTTTTATGCATCAATTGTCTTTGCCTGTCTATTTCACAATTTTATAAATAATACCTAATCAAGAATTTCAGCATTTGGAATACATGGTGATATATAGCAAGCCAATCGCATGAAATATCACGGTTAGTACTACTCTGTAGTAATAAGTAGTGCAAAGGGTAGGTTATGTAGTTTTTAAACGTAATTAGTCACCACTAAAAAAGTTTTGTGAAGAAAAGCAAAATAATAATGTATTAGTACGGATTACAGAGCTTCAACTTAAAATGTATGTGTGGTATATGAAAATCAGTGCAGTAATAATTAGTTGTATAAGGTTAACATGCATGGATGTGTTTTTCACCAACCATGTAGCTACCATAGAAAACATTGACTATTTTATTTGCTTTTTATTTAACCAATATCGTATCTATTTCTTGGTATGTATGTGGTTCTAGTAAAACAAATGTTGTTACCTTATCCACCCCATCAGACGATTCCGTATGCATAACAATAATAGCACATACACAGAAATTGAATGCACTAAGCACACTTTTTTGGTGGCCTTCTTTCTCCTTTCACCTTTTACCTTTGAGCAGTATATATTACAATGATTAAGTATTTTTGCCTTGTTTTGTTCTCTGTTCGACCAGACAAGGTGACAAAAGATCACTTTTCACCCTTGGGGTAGTCACAAGATATATTATCCGTGGTTTTGTTGATGTTCCAGATTACCATTAATTTAATTACAATTGTACAGACGCACTGCACAGTAATAATAATTTAAAGTATTATTTCAGCATTTGTTTCCTCCACACACATATGCCACGAAAAAATTATAAAATATTATCTGGAGCGTACGTTATGCTGTAATACGCATTTACTTCAAACTGAGCTCTCTACTGAGAAGAGGAAAGGAGAAAGAAAGGAAATCCTTGTACTTTTAGCAGAGGTGAGAGTATAAGAAAGATGAAGATGAGGAATATTTTAGACCACCGTCAGGGATGGATGAACTATATATCATTTGACGGCTGCTTTAGGAACTTGTACAGCACACATTCAATAAATCTACCTAATATAATATGTGCATTACACATACCGAAGATTTGGAGGACGGCGACGTGACGTCATGCAGGCAAAATGCAGTGCAGGCAGGGTATGACACGACCAACGACAAGTAGGCGCAGAGTTTTTCTCCGACCTGTATTCCGAAGTTCGGTTCGGTGGGTTACGCTACTTGACGTAACCAATGTGCATGTTTAACTTTCCTAGCAATGACATGGATTTGGTTGACGTGCCTGTTGTTGTTGTATGCCAAAGAGAAAACGAAAGAGTGAACAAGCTAAAAGAGATGCAAAACAAATTAGGTACAGAATTTTACTCTCCACAGGGATTGCGATTGCAAGTACTAAAAGCAGTGTTTTTTTGTCATGAAGTGTACAGAAAAAGGCTACCATTTCTAGTTTCGTTCTCAGAAGGCCGCAAATTTTCTGCAATAGATGATCTATATTGCGTTACAGGAAATCACCGAGAGTGGATCGAATGCACCACGCATACCACATGAAAGGAGAAATACACATTATACACCAAATTTACCCTATCTTTATGATGCCAGTTTGAAAAGAAATTACATTTTCAGGACTCGAGAATTTTTACGTCGTTATTTAGATGAATGTAGGTATTTATGTACGTATGCAACGGTGGTGGACTTGTTTCTACATTATTTGAGAAATTGAGCACGTAACTTGGTATTAAGTTGAGGCTAAATTTAGGATAGTAAATTTTTCTCGCTGATCGGATTACAAGCGTTATGCGTTTCAGTACCATTTGATTAGAAGAACTAAATCCTGCTTGCCCGATGCTCCAAACTGTGACCTCGAGTGTGAATCGCTACTATGTTCATACTCATCATAAACGCTTAGATATTATTAAACAGAAAAGGAAGTAGCCGTATTATATTATTATAAGTTTTTTACTTTTGCTCACAAATAAATTCGTACACATGCGACATAACGAACCACAAATGTGACAAAAAATCGTCTCGTGGTGTGATGAAATTTCGTGTAACATATATTTTGGTATGACGCAGCCCACAAAGAACACAATCTGCAGGGCAGAATAAAAAATCAATTTTTGTGTATCAATTTCATGACTTTTACTATTTATAGGCACAATTCCAAAAGTCCTAAGATCATAGATGTCAAGTACAATAACTAGGCATTACACTCATTTACACTCCGCCTGTTTGCACAAGTAGAAGAATACGCTGGTAGCAACAAACTTGAAAGTTGTGCATTTTTTAACAATTCTACACAAATCACATATTGGGGGAATGAGATAAAGTTTAGTGTAAGGAGTCGTTCATTCATGGGGATGCACATATTTCCAAGTTTGAGCTACCAGTGGGTGTAAATGTCTAGATTTAATAATATGATGTGATTTTAAATTCCCATAAATTATTACATTAGTTGCTGAATTGTACGCATTCCATCGAAATGTACAGGCGTGTAGTTTTAACAGCTTTATTGTCTAATGACAAATATTCTTTGACTATCACAATACGTTTAACAAAGTAAGTTGGGCATTATTACATTTTTCAAACTAGTAGGAAACAAGAAAATTTGGCGTTATTTGCTTGAAGGAAGACTTCTAACAGGATTAAGTGATGGTTCCTCAGGCAAACGTGTACATGATGGATAAATGTAAAATGATACAAAAACTATTTTGTATGTTTAACAACGATGTTTAATTTACAATTTTAAGTACAAAAGTACCAACAGAGGACAATTATAACAAATGAAAGTCTTTGCGTACATGGATACAGTATAATTAAGTACTTTATTTATGGTACAATAATGATATTTAATTTAATAATATTTCGCCTACAGGTTTATTTCCCATAACTGAAGTGTCTGTTGAAGAGATTCGTCGTACCACTTCTTTTTGATGGGATCCCGAAAAACGACATCCAACGTCTTTAATTCCAAACCAAGAAGTCCATCTGGTTCGTTATTCAGGTACTTCTCGATTCGACGGACTAAATCAGCATTATCGTGCATCTTAAAAATATTTGGATAGACGGAGAACAGGAAGCGAATTGTGAGAGCTTCCCTGACGGCTTGCGTTGTGTGAGGACTTGAATTTAAAATCATTACTTTTCCCATATGCTTCACCCACAACGGAAGCAAGTAGGGTAGTTGGGCCATGTAACTAGACCGAATCCATCCAGTCTCGCTAAGTCTTCTTTTTACAGCTTCATATCCATGAGCGTCGTAAACGAATACCTGAAAAGAAGTAAATACAATCAATTAAGAGTCCGTTAAACATCCCTGAAAATAAATATAACTAAATTACGGCATTATGCATGCACGTTCTAATTTAATCCTACACGTGCATTGTTACTTAGCTTGGAGCATTGTATCAAATTTCGGTAGTACTAACATAGGTGTATTTTATACAACGTATCATCTCAGCAGAAAAATTCTGCTGTACAAAATACTGCCAAATGTGCCTACTGTAACCCACCGTCGCATTGCAACATGTTTCGAAGTAGCTTTTTTCTGTGCATATGTCACATCCGTTCACATTTTTTGTCGTTGTATCTATTTCTGGAATCCTAAAAACTGATCATTCGCAGAAGGACATAAACAACATTTTGTCGCGAAGCATATAACAAACTCTTTTTACAACGGTGGAAATACAAGTAGCAAAGAAGTGAACTCAAAAAGTGCTCTATAATGTGAATTACACATTATATAATGCGTAGGTATGTAACACCGAGCTCTATGTATCTCCAAACGTAATTCCATACACCTGTGCTAGCAGTCTCATTATCAATGTACTTGAAATTTTAGAATACACAGAATTATTTCCCTACTGCACTATCAAGTGTAGTTTTGTATGAGAAGTCAAAATCCTATGTGCAGTTGCTGCCCTTTGAAACCGATAAAATCGTGAGTAATATTTGAGTTGCAATATGCAGTATGCCTGCAGTTTGGAGCATAGACTGTTGTGCTGCCAACGGAAGGATTGGAAATTAGAATTTCAGCGTGATTGCAACCATTGAGCAGGCTCAAAAAAGTTTAGTAAAAAATTGAAAATAGCAATGTTATTTTGTCGTCTACATGTGAAAAGGTAAACAATTTTGGATTTTATGAAGAAACGTTTTCCAAATAACCAGACCCTGGCACCATGACAATAAAATTAAACTATAAACGATGCTTGAGCACGACGTACATTCACCTGAGCATAGCTGATTCGGTTTGAATAATAAACTTAATCATTTTGTAGAATGAAGAAAATTACAAGGAAGCAATTAACTTGCGATGCAATTATACTGAATATCACCGTAATAAATTGCTTTCAGTACCAAATAAAATAACAAAGAACTGGCAGATCTGAATAGACCTTTTGAATGAAATGTTTCACAACGTGTGCAATCGCATCGGGCTTTCGCTTACTTGCTCCACTAATGCATGTTTTTGACATTTTATCCGAAACAACATCAAATAAAGAAATCCTGTGCTCATCGTTAACCAGCAATATTAAATGTTTATCAAAGACGCAGAGTAGGATCTGAAAATATTTTTTATTGGCTATGACGTAGTTATGCATTTTCATTGTTTAGAAATAAAACTCAAATGATAAAGACAAGTGTACTATATTTTTATTGGTACAGATATAGGTGGATCAACAATTTTCCAGTTTCTTGACTTATAAAGGCATTCTCTGTTTAATTCGCAGCCAATCGAATCTTTTACATGATGACCTTGATTCATTTTATGACTTTTTTCTCCAAAACTAATGGACTATGGACCCACTCATACACTCAGTCCAGTCCTAGTCCCACTTCAGGTGCTATAATGCTATAAATATTTAGCGCATCTCCTTGTAAACCGCTCGACTTCTCTAATGTGAATACCAGATCATGGCGTCTCGGGAGGGATAGACGAGGGAAGTGGTTTTGTGTATAGCTTACCTGTTCACCACGTGTCCACTCTGTCCCTACTACTGCACACTAAAACTCATCATCATTCAATCTTACAAAAATGGTGCGCGTCTTGTATTCTTCGGTTCTCCTCCTCCCTTGTTAATCAATGGAACTGTGTGCAGCGAAAAGCAAAACTTTTGTTCTAATGATACGTATTTTGACGTAAAAAAATCACCGAGAATTATATGAGATGTAACAAGGAACCGTCTGAATGATACGTGTCATCTCGCCAAACAATAGACCTATTAGTGTTAGACTTGAAGACGTTTTTATAGATATTACACAGAGGACGTCGTTTTGAAATGATCATTATGTTATGAAGTAGTTTTGTTGTAAAGGAAAAAAATATACAACTTGAACGATCAAACTGCATGCTCATCATATCATTGGTAAAAAATATATCCAAATCCAAACAGGTACTGGCAAGCAACCAGCTGTAAACAAAAAATAGTCTTTACAATGGCATGCGTTCACACAACTTGTTTAAAAATTAGTTTCTACTTGACCGGATAACTAGTTTTCGGATCAATAAAATGAAATTAAAATCATCTTTATCATCTTTACTTTTCCCGATGATGATCATCCAATAATGCTTTTATTTTAAAAATTTGCTTTTTCCAGCAAATACAACGGTCTTTTCAAATTTATTTTACGTGTAGTCGACACGAAACGAAATAGTGAGCAGCACAAAGTATTAAGACTATAATGATCATCATACAAGTTAAACAAATTGTGTTGAGGATTCGGTGTTGCATTTTTTTACTTTAATTACTTGGGCAAGGTTTTAACTAACAATGTAAGATAATTTATATTATGATAGGCGATACCAAACATAATTCACTGCCATATACCTTTTACGAGCGGTGTACCTAAGCAAACTCCCTTGAACTTTACTCCATCACGCCTTGATTTAACATACAGACAAAGGTGTACTTTTCTATGCTTGATTTCAGTCAAGTTCCACTAACGCTTGACCACATTCTGGTCAGTGTATTAATTTTTGTGTGTTCCTCTGTCTTTGTATCTTTGTGCCACAAACATTTGAGGAGGAACAAACGTTTGCAATAATTATAATTTATTTTAATGGTAGTTGTGTGTCTAGTCATGTCGGGAAAAATCGATTATTTTTTGCATGATGATCAGTTCTGTAAGAACATGGAATTCCACCAAAATATCAGGTGTGCGCGGAGTACAGACGTAATCAGATCATTGGAAAGATCCCAATCAAGACACGCTCAACAGGTTATAATTGAAACTGCACTGCACTCAATACACAAATAATCTTGAACAACGCTTTCAGCTTTGTGAAGCCCCATGATGAGCATGAGCGCAACTTCTCCTGGGATAGAATGATACAGGTAAGTGGGTAGTTAATTTTGAAGCGATGCCTGACTGCCTGACTAATCCCAATTCGTGCCTCCAATGCAACTTATTTGTTATTTTTTATGCATACTTACGACCGAACCATCTACCTACATCGCGCATGGGTCTTTGTTCAAAATGTGTTTTCTTCACTTTTTTAGTCTTGCGCGTGACATTAGTGCTGTAGCAGGTTCTCCTAAAGCTCATGCCGTCAAAAGAATCTATAGGGGAATTTCCTTAGGATTTTTAACATTCAATTGTTATTATGGTAAACAATAATTGCGGGCACGTATTAAAACGCTTGCACGTGTATTTATGTGTGCTTAGGGTGCTACATAGAAGTGCACAATATACATACAATGGATGGATGGCAAAGTGAACAAAATAAAAAGTGAAGGTGCAAATGAGACTAAAAATGAAGAACATCAAAGAAGGACGCGACATCTTCTTTTGCTTGTTTACCTTTTACCTATAAATAAAATAAGGTAGCATGTTTCCTATTTCTTCACACATCTTGTTCTTGATAGAACTGATACTGGTCGGAAATTTTTTCGTTGCTTAATAAAAACATTGAAGACTTGCATCAAAATGTTTACATAAATAAACTCACCCACATAAATGTTTTATTATTATTTAGGTGCCTTTGCAACCGTAAACCTTACACATACACACTCAAGTGTGTTGCAACATCTTTTGTTTATTTGTCATCATCGTCATATTATAACAGCAGTAGCGTAAGAAAAATGTTTACATTTCATTCAGGTGAAGATAGAAACCATTCCTCCTCATCCTGATCTTTTTGAAGTAGCAGTACTCTTGGCAATTTTTGTACACAATCGCGCAAGCGGCATCAACACTAGAAAAGTAATTATACAAAAGTCCCATTTTTTGTACCTTACGACTTTACCTTATCTACACACAATGCAGTGCTCTGATGATGCACTGCTCAAATGAACAGTGTTCAGTGCTCACTCAATTGTTACGTCTGCATCAGTTTGCTTGTCATGCCGCGTTAAGAGTTGAACATATATGCAACAGTTCACTTATCCACGTAATATATTACGTGCCTGAAAACAGTGCAAAGGGTTGCAAGTTGCAGTATGAACACTCACACTGTATTATGTCAAGTTAAGAAGACATCACAAGAAAACAGCACATTTCTAAAAGAAAACAAAATGATACCAGAGCTACAAAAGAACATGTGTTATGTTTTATTGACTACAAAAATTATTATTAAAAAATAAGAAATATGCGGCACAACTGACTGAGAAATGGAACCCCACAGTCCTGCCAAAAGGTGCTATCGTCAAAAATTCCATTAAATTTGTTTATATTCGAAAGGATTCACAACTACATGTCATAATAATTATATACATCAAAATATGCGTGGTAGGTAGGTATTCCTGTTACTGCCAAAATTTCGCCCTTTTCTTCGAAAACTTTTCGCTGCTAATTAGTTCACGAAGATTTTTAATTTTGTGATAATATATGGAATGGTGTAGCTATTTTCACACGATATGCGTAGTCAATAGTATGTGACAATAATTTGTAGTATGTTGATTCACTGGAAGTTTTTCTGACGGTGTCAAAATGGCAACTGATTCTTGCACATCTTGTCAGGCCTTGTAGTTGCAATTGGCTGTTCTGTTATTCGTATTATTGCATAATGAATGAAAGGTAAAAATTTGTTCCCAAAACTAGACGTACAAATGTAAATGAATATACTGACAGTGTTACCCGATGTGTGTCTCTATACTGAAGTGTATGTATACCTGTCTGTCAGCCAAGCATACAAGTTACCACACGTAGGTATGTATTACGAAATTAACGAACAAGAAGTTTGTTTTAAGCCTCAATCGATTTCAAAATCCTAGAAGCAAACAATTTAAACTGCTTCATCGTCAGTCCCTTGACAAACTCGTGCACATTTAAGTAGGAAAACACCAAATATTGTAGTATTACATTTACAATACGTATTACAAGATATTCTTGAAACAACCAAGAAGCCACATGTGTTAATAAATTGACACGCAATAATAATTACTAAAATACTAAGCCTTGAAAATGTACAGTAGGTAGGTAATAGTTTGACTACAACGTCACTTGAAATTGGACCTTAAAATTTGTTTTACTACAACCGTTGTGAAATGAGTTCATTCCTTATTCAAATACGATAAGTCGAAAAGGAAACCATTAAGTGCCAGAAATGAAACCTTGCCATTAATCACGTGAAATAATGACGAAAACTTCACTACACCATCACCAAAACATCATCAATTAGCTAATACTTTGGTCCAACGTTTTTGTCAAAATTATTAAGTTTCATACTTAGATTTTTTACCATATAACTGTATATGTGTAATATAATTTACAAACATTGAGTAAAACTTTGTATGCGTAACATTTATTATGATGAAAATGATAAAACGTTTTTACTTGGCGCTTTCAGGTAAAAACGTCAGCAACAAAATGCCGCATTTTCCTGTCTGGTATCAAAAATTATGAGGACGACTGCTGCTTGCTGCAAGTTTATTACGTAGATGAACAACTTTTCATCTAGTCATGATTTTACAGTGTTTGTCTATCAGTCTGGCATCACGCTCATGGCCACCCCCGGGGGTCATTTGGGGAGGGGAGGGGGGTCAAAATTTAAACTTTATCCAAATTAGCTTAAATTTTGTATAGCGATAGTAAGTGAATGGCAAGCCAAAATATTATCAATCAATTCAATTTTCAATCAGCCTTTATCAATTCAATCAACTTGTATCAATATTAAGGTTTTCATCTGCGTCTTTACAGCCGTAATTAAGTCAGTTTATTATTAATGAAAAATTTCAACTTTTATTTCGGTTTATATGAGTACATACAATCGCCACAGCCAGCTACTTGAAGCATGTTGGCTACCCGTCTTTCCCGCACTTTTACGTTAATTATTGTTGCACATGGACATTCAATTATTTTTCACTACCAGCCTGATAACTGATGATTTATTCCCAATACATGTACTATACCACATATATTTAAAAAATCGACGCATTAAACATGTGAATAAGGATTGACATTTTGAATAATTTAATTAATTTAATTAACTGTAATATATGTGTAAAATGACATGCTCCGTGCATTATAAAAAATCAAGCAAGCAAAATGCGACTCTTTTAGCCCTTCCGAGTACGTAACTTATTCAATACTTATCGTAGATTTTAAAAGGAAGTGACATAGCGGGAACATTAGAAATTCAGAAGCATCATTATTGACAACATAGGTAAACCATAATAAATGTACAGTACATACAGACAGGTAGGGTGCGTAAGCATGCCCAGTTACTGATTATTAATGTAGATAGTGCCTAACAACTTACCAAATATAATATACCAAATGGCATATAACATTCCACTTTGCATATAAACCTATTAACAACGACGAAAAACTATCAGTTCAATTTTCATTACTGCCCTTTGGTACCATGCACATGCCCTGCAACTATAACTACAAACACTACGATAAATTCGTGTAATAGACTTGTGTGTACATGTGTGAACTTTTGAAACAATATCGCATTCGTTGTTTTAGTATTTTGCATTTGTGTTTCTGTAGCTTGCAAATATTACGTACGCACGTACTAGCTGTTGTACTTCTTGCTTTGTTTTGTGTATGCACCGTACCTGCACAATAAGGAGTCGTGTGCTATTGCAAGCTAAAGGAAAACCTGTTTTGTAGATTAGTTCTGATTAAACTATTGCATAACATATAACAAAAAAATACTTGAAAGTGGGGATAACAGATACTGTGAGGATGATGACGATGATGATATAAGTACGGAAAGGAAATGAAGTGCTAGTGCTGCTACTAGCGAATTGCTTATTGCAAAACGAGAGCAAAATTGATATTTATCTTATTGATCTTCTTTCTCTTGTTTTAAATCATGTCGATTTTGCTCCTTTTACGCAAGGAAATGAGAAATATAAAAGAGGATGACAGGAATGTCTTTGAATTTTACAATTGTAATATCTTCGGAATAATCCGAGGCAAAACAGTGATCTTCTTTCTGGGGTATAAAAAGAATGTTACGCGCTCAGTGTACATTATCAAATCAAGTCGTTGAAACTGTTACAGATAAAACACACCTGTCTATATATTTTTTTAAAGGTAAATCCAGTTAGCCGCACGCTTTAGTGCACATGGTGACTAGGTAATTGTACGAAGCTTACAGTTATTGCCGTTCTTTTTAAATATCGGATAAACATTGTATAAATTAAATTCTGGTATATATACTCAGGCCTACCCTTTACAGAGGACTTACTGCTACTGTCCGTGTCCATTACTATCACCACAATCAAAAACACCTTAACTTTATGGTCCTCTGCAGATGCGGTTCGCCGCGCACACAACTCAGCTTCATAATAACCCAGAAAACCATCGCACTTTTGACTCTGATCCGTTGCAATTTTTTTTATTGTTATTGCTTTTTTCAAATGGAGTTATTTAAAGTTGGCATACAACGTAGCCATGGGAAAATTAATAATTATTGTCCGTCATGCATAAAAATGCTATACCTTTATTTACAATCTGAACTATTACGTGTGTTAATGCAAGTGCATGCGAGCAAAGTCACATATCATGTCAAGACAATGAATAACTAAACCCAAAAAAGGATCTCTACCAGTGTTATTTTACCGTAGCTGTAATTTCACGAATTTTTGGTACATGCACATGTAGTGTGGGGTCAGGTCAATCTGGACGATACTGTCATAGCTCTGCCAAATGCATCCCTTAGCTTGTCAACCATTAAGAGTGCGTACAAATCTGTAGGTATTATAAACTTAATGACTAGCATTTTCAGTACAAGAACACAAAAATGTACAAGTCAGGTTTAAATGTGGGTAGGTACAAATACGTAGGTATACCATGACAGGCACATGTCTTTAGTAAATGCAAAAACAACAATAATATTTATGATGATGATAATAATAATAATAACACTCATCATGAAACCCCTTTTCGTTCAGGCGATGAGATATGGGGAGTTGTTTTGCGCTGTCATCAAAAGTCATATGTATCATGTGAATTCATGTGTCTTATATAAGGCACCTACCTAAATAACTTGCTGCTAGTGTAGTGTAGTGCTATTATTACTACCATTAACACGCGTATCTATACCGGCTGGCTTGTAAGCGATGTTGGCACGCTTTATTTTTCAACAAGATAAGAATAAAGGCGGATTATATGGCACTTGCACTTCAATCCTCTCTCTCTCTCTCAGGTAGGACGTCGTGTAAGCACCACATGGAATGTTAAAGATCATCATAAAATGCACTACAGACCGTCCACTTGGTATTATTACTTAGAACTTTGAGAGCAGTACTACACCAAGTTGATACTTGAGACCGATAATTTCTATCTTTTATGGATATAGCTCCCTACGTATTTACGTACAACTTATGCATGCACGGATATGTACTTGTTCGAAGAAAATGTCGTGTAATGTGTGAAATAAAAACCACGATAATACTCTGATACTCTTTCTGCAACGTCATCACGGTTAAATCGCAGCTTATTTCAAAGACGAACCTTGAGTCAAAGGATACGCTCCGTCAAAAATCACGCGTGAAAAGTGTACACACTAGTTATTAATTTCAGATTATAAAATCACGTGAACATGGGGAATTTAATGATGATGCGTTTATATTATTCAGCGATTCGAATCTCAAAGTCTATATGAGTATGTTGCATTGAATGTATCTAAATGTATATATGTGTATGCGTAAAAGACATACTATCTTGTAGTGTGCCCCTCATCATCATCCTCGCCAGATTTTATCAACTGTATGGCAGTTAGTAACGTTAGTATTATCGGCAGCAAATAGCACAGCTACTACAACGAGGCCTCCCAGCAGCAAGTGTGTTGGAAAATGAGTTTTAAAATAAGCATTAATTACATACACCTACGAAATAAATTTTTATTAGGTAGCGTTCGTAAGACTATAAGCTCCTAATGAAATTGATATGTTTGTCTGTGGGGACTATGTCGTCCTCCGGCCGTCTAAATTAAGGGATTACAAATATTCAAATATAACTTCGGAGATCCACTCCTGGATGAATTTGATTGTTTCCCAACACTGAATCTTCACCTACTAGTATGTGGTTACATTGTCATTAAGACATTTGGTAGACTTAGCCGACCTTAAACAATTTTTAGTTGTCTCTATAGTGCGTCAAAATTTGTTTTCTCCATAAGTTCAACGAGATTAAATTAATTACAACTGAGCGTTACTGCACCAATTGTTGATCCCTGTCGCTCACAGAGGACGTCAAAAAATGTATAAATTGAACATGATCGTAAATGAACATTTTCTAAATATGGCCTTCACAAATGGATTTTACTCGGTAGTTTTGCAACAACTTAAGACATTTGGTAGAAAGATGAGAGAGCCACAGGAAAGAATATCAGGTCTCATTTTTTTTAACCAGTTGATGATATTGATATTGATTTATTTTCGTCATTGGTTTTTAGAATTAAGCTGATTACTAATACACAGACGGTACCTTTCTCGGAGAGCCTTTAATCATTCCATAGGTTACGTCTCTGAATCTATCGAGTCGTTATCAAGATCAATCAATCATATTAGTAATAGCAATTATCTACAAGGTTGTTTCTACCCCAAGGGGGTGTGACTGAGATGTCGTGCTGACATATGTTATAAGTTATAACCCTTGTCGCTGTTAGTCGATTAGAAAAAACCCCATCCCAAACGGATGAGGGAAACAATTTTTAAGGTTTGACCCCCCATTTGAACCCCAAGGGATCGACCCCAAATGCCCATCTTCGAACTCACCCGAGCTATTGGCCATATCTATCGATTGGCGAAAACAGAATTTCAAAATTCCTTTTCCTTCAAAAGTTATCGTACTTACGCCGGAAGGCCGGACACGATGGAGGAAAATTATATAGTCACATAAGATGTGCCTAAATAAGAATGAACAAGCTCTGTTATCTCCGTATCTCATCCAGCGGTAGAAACGAACGGATCGCCTTAACTTACTTTTATTAATTTACCATTTACCATTAATTACTAAACGTTGGTGCACAGATATTTTCGACCGGATAGACCTAAGTTCGTGTGCCAAGCTTAGCCGACCTTAAACAATTTTAGTTGTCTCAATGCGTCAAAATTTGTTTTCTTCATAAGTTCAACCAGATTAAATTAATTACAACTGAGCGTTACTGCACCAATTGTTGATCCCTGTCGCTCACAGAGGACGTCAAAAAATGTATACATTGAACATGATCGTAAATGAACATTTTCTAAATATGGCCTTCACAAATGGATTTTACTCGGTAGTTTCGCAACTGGTGAAATGCTTCAAAATATAAAATTCACAAGCTTTTTTCGCATCAGTGACACCTGTTTCTCTCTACAATTAACCTATTGTACTTCTACAGGGATCGCCAGTATCGCCACTATCACGCGTGCCTGATACCAGGTGCTGCTAGGTTCACTAGGGTTTTTAATGGTTGCGGTGATTTGAAAATCAATTTATTTATATTTACTACCTCAGATATGCACACTTGATTTGATTATACTGTTAATAGAGCGCCGATAAATACGAATGCATTCAAGCATGAGCGACACGCAGTACTGCCATTGCGTTGGTTTGGAAGTTTTCATCATACAACGAATTTGACTGTATACTGTTATCAAAATCAAAACCATCAATACTGCATGCCTACCCACTCAGAAGAAGCATTGGGAAATTTCAAAAATATATTTTATGTGATTTCTTGTTTGGGTTTTTTTCTTGTTAATCTACAAACTACTTTCAATTTTTCTCAAGAAATCCCTTACACTTTTTATTAAACAAGCAAAACATATCATATTGAATCATGTTTCTTGTAAGCAAAACAAAAATAGGACTGTTTATTTCCACTGTTAACAGATCGAATTAATGAAAGTGGCCTCTAATAGCGTATATGGAGTTAGTATATAGTATGTAGGCAACGATGTCAACTGTGCCACATCCCCTATGAACCTCATTTTTTCCTTCACAAAAAATGTCCACATGCACTATTACAGTTGTGATGCTTTTAGTTATTTATTTGATCGAAGCTATACACCATATTTTACCATTACATTTTCGTAATATAGTAAAATAATGAACCCCAGCGTCTCTGATGGTATGCCTACGGAAGAACAACTGCATGAATTGAAAACAATGAAAAAAATCTAGGATTATGGCGTTAAGAACATTTTTGTATAGGGAAAAACCGCATCGTGGTTGGTTGGTAGTTGATGTTGGTACGTCTACAAAAACTTCCAATTATTGTCCTTACATCCCGTTTTTTCCTTTTTTTGTTTTTGAATGTGAATTTGCATACCCACTCTAAATAAACCTCAACTTCCTTTAACTTTCATAATATTCATTGCATGCGTAATACATATTTCCCGTAGGGAACCAACTTTTGGCAAATTATACCACGACCAGAATTAGCCTCATTGTTGTTGTCAAAGCGTTAAGCATTACAGTCTCTAGAAACAGTCAAAATTATTAGGTATTATTGTTACTATGAATAATAGGAAACTTAAAGGGTCGCCATTCAGCTTAAAGAAAGTCACATTAATCAATTTACGCTTTAAAAGGGAAACAAGAAGAGATATTGCTAAAAAATGTTTATAATCGACACTCTTAAACACGTCGTGGTATTATAATTATTAACATCAGTCATTCAAAATAAATGTTTGCGGAGGAGAAACAGGTAAACTAGAGGGAAATTTCTGTGCACTGTTTGAATCCTCTTAAAATCGGTTCCGTTGTTGGCAACATTTTGTAGACATGTCTATTGTTACGCTGGGGTTTTGTTGTTATTCATTGTCGCTTTAATGTTTGTCGTGTGGCACATTTTTTTCCCTTTCACTGTTGATGGAACAATAAATTAATCAAACTAAACTATTGTCAACTATAATTCATTCATATATTCATTTTATCCCAACTATAACTGAACCATGAAGTATCTTTACATAAATACAGAGGTGTATCTCTCGCTCGCGATTAATGAACTCAGCAACAACGCAAGGAGAGCACTTACTTGAGTGCCAGACGTTCACGAGTGTCAATTGTATTTGCTCATTTGTCTTCTTCCCAATAATGTGAAAGAATAAAAAGGAACCAGAATTAGTTTTACATTGGATGGGGGTATCTTCCTGTAAGAGCAAACTCTAGAACAAAACAATAACAATTGACAAAAAAACTTTATCAAAAAACAAGGAAATGAGAGGACCGGCTGACAAACGTTGGTGGGAATGGGGAGTTTGTACCTTCGGCCTCATTATCCTTGATTCTCCCTCGTAAACAGATCAGCTGCTTTGGTTAGGCTCAGAAACTTTTGTTTGGTTTTTAACTATCAGATAAATAGTTTATCGTTTCTTGATTGATATCACAATAAGTGATGGGTCCCATTGTAATTAACACTACATTTTACTAAACGTAGACAGAATAGACATAAAGGAGTGACTACGTGGTCGACTCAAGTGAGTGTCAAAAACTCAATAAATTTAAAATCTTTTTACATACATTTTTATGTACTACCTTCGCTTACGACCAGCCAGCCTACTATCCACAGACAAAATAATTGAAATGGTAAAATTCATTCGATGCAGTTTACAGGGTTGTGGATGTTCATCAATGCATCAGAGAGAGAGAGGTATCTCAATCGATGTGTGCTTATCAGCAGAGGTACAGCTTTTATTACTACTGGCTAAATAATTTTGGCATAATCACTATTAGTGCTTGGCACTGCTGCTGTGTTGCTCATTGCTGTTTTCATGATTCAGTCCATAATCACTGCAGCCATTATAAAGACAAATTGGGACAGTGCGTGTGCCGATACAACAAAACTTTTTGTGCACGTCGCGGTACATTATTTTTTTATATTTACATCTGTTTCTCAGATTCTTTTGAAAGGGGCTAGTGCAGCGTGGAAGGAAGTAGTGCAGCAATTAAGTGGTGTTCATAAATATCCAACAAAAACCAGCTTTTCATTCATTCCTTCATTTATTTTCCTCTGACAAACAAATCAAAGCTTGTCTTCTTCCTTTATGTAAAGTAAAAAAGGAGTGCGAATGCAGGAACAAAGTGTCCCTGATTCTACAATTTCCGTTTTGAAATTTTCAAACAAAATTTTATTTATCCCCTGTGTTTTACGTTGAAATGGAACAGAGCTATATATAACGTCTTTAAATAGTGCATATATTTTCTGTGTAAAAAGTCGGTCACATGGCAATGTCATGTCAGTAAAGCCATAATTCATTGAAGTAAAAACTCACCACAGGGGCATGCATGGCTTAGCAAAGCTGCTGTTTTGATGTAAAAGGTAAAATAAAGGTAAAAGTGAAATTGGCTGAAGAAAAGCCAGACCGCAGGCCCCGATCAACTCATACCTTGAAGTGAACAGCCCAGCATGATGATAATGAAGCATTGTAAAAATGTAAGCTTGATGCCAACGTAATCAACCTTCTCTGTAAAGGACAACTAGTTCCCGACTCTGGTTTCAGGATTTAGAAAATAAACTGACCTTCAAATTTAGAGACAGGGTTGATTAGAAAGTAAAAGGTAAAATAGTCAGGACTTTATTTCAAGGTGTGCTTTCAGGGGACGAAAAAATCACAATAACATCTTTACAACAACAATGGAATAGGAAGAAAAACTCACAGTAGAACAATTAAATACAATTTTACTTGACAAATCGTCCCGTATAGTATCCTGCGTGGTGCCGGTTTGATGAGCTGGTAAGGTTTTATACATATGTATAAAAAAATTGTACAACCTCAATAAATGAATAGTCCATTACGATGGAATATACTATGATTCACTTGAATATATTGTGATTTACCTCCACGATATTAACTATCAATTATGTTGCGTGCTACAACCTACCTACCCACGTTTTCAAGTTACATGTTGCAATTACTGCACATTTGCACATTTTATATAGGTAAAGGTAGGTACTTGCATAATTTGCACCGTAACAAATGAATTTGCTTTAAAGTATTTTCAAAATTCATTACTTTCGTTACCCTCGTAAACATAGATTATTGTGTAGATAAACGTGAACAGCAAAACTTGAAGATGTCCAAATGCCGTGCAAGCTTGTGGACTGTTGAGTAAATAACTGAAATGTTTGTCATTTCAAAGATCGTTCAAAAATATCTAATGCGTCATCATCATTATTACCATCGTCATCTCAATCAAAACAAAATAGCCTCCAAATTACAGCGTCAGAGCTGCTTACTTTGAAACCAACGACACACTATTTTTCAGTAATGAACGAAAACAATTTATTTTGTGGTGAAAAAAATGAGAGATGGCGATGGCGGGACATTGTTAGAAAAGTTAGTATGTAACTCATTGTTTTACAGTAATGGACAGTAGCAGCTGCATTATAATAAGTACAAGAAAAGAGAATTACGGGTTGCAAAACTAAAAAATTATGATTTAAGTAAATGCATATCGTGTCCTGAAGGGCACACATTAAGTAACTGGTCATTTATCTGAGCATTGGCTTATAGCCCAACAATTCAATCCCAACTAACGTTGCTTTATGTGAGATCAAAAGCAGAAAAAATTAACAAGTATTTGTCCGAGGTTTAAATGAGAGTTTTTATTGTCACAAAAAATATCCCACTTCATGGTGCCAGTCCCCTTGTAGTTACATAAGCTTGACTTGGCTACTAACACGGGGTACGGCATACATTAAACGACGGTTTCTACCTTAATCACACCTTAGCATGTTAATGGTCTCTTCGACTTAATTCACATTGACCATTGGCTAAAGTTTGTTCAAACACAGTGTATTGTACTTTGCTCATTGTGACGAAACATGATGATTTTTATAATGTTAAAGGAATAAAATTAAATGAGTGACAATAGGGGACAGTTTTTGTGCCTTGTAAAGTGACACTTGTACCAAGTATGCTGGTTTCCCACTACTGTATGTAATTATTCGAGTTAAATACACGAAAGCGCGACAAAAAACACGAATCTTGATGCATAATACTTATTCATAATAATTACTAATATATGTATGCCTGCCTATTGTAGAATTTCTCTAGACTCCACGCACATGTGCCTCCGACACAAGACTGGCAATGAATATAGCGACATACATTTATTTACTGTGTACGTACAATTATTATTATTGTTATTATTACGTGATCATGATCGTGATAACTGAATAAGTTTTCAAGTGTACAAGAAATTCTCCCCAGCAGATAAACTGATATGGATGGGAAAACCGCTGGTGGCAATAAGACGTTACTTGTTTGAGGGATGACTAGCCATTGCAATGACAAGCCATTCATTCATTTTATTCGAGATGTACAAATCAACATCCCCATACAAAAGTTTCGTGCAGGGGTATTAAAATCGAAAGGAAGGCTTATTTAACACCACGACAATGCAATGCAATAACTTGCATCAATCAGTCGGTACGATGACTTGTTATAAAACCATCATCGTGCCTTTATATTTAAGTCATGTACTGAGCCTCTTTTTTTCTCTCTCTCGCTAGCTCTAGCTAGCTTCCATAAACAACAATGCTGTAATGGAGGGAGAGTAACACTCAAGAATTCGCACAGAAATGAGGTTGCCTTGGCTCTTTGTCTAACTCATTAATTTGCTGTGCACAAAAGTGGGAATATCCAACCATGCAACAGTTTCTTGCATTTTAATCGCATGGTGACGATGATGTGCACAAGCGAGGACTAATAAAAGTCGCACAAGTTAAAAACCCAAGAAAAAAGCAGGAGGAGGGAAAGGAGTAGTGCTTTGACTTCGAAGAAGATTTGACAACAATATGCACTTATTGTTACCATATTGTTCGTACCAAATCAGTAAATGAAGCTAGTAGAAAAAATGACAACCATGAGCATTATTGCAGCAATCGAACACTAAACGTTGAAAGCATGAAGAGCAAATAAATGACGGTCATGCTACAATAGCTTCCATAAGGTAATTCATCTGTTGAAATACTTGCTCATCATAATTGGGAATATTCCAAACCGATGAGCTCAAGGATGCATGTAATATGAAAACTCTCTTTAGACTTGACTTAAACCTTGTTCACACACTGTTTGCATGCAATAATGCGCCTAGTTACTTATCATTTACTACACTTGTTATTTACAAGTGGTGTGTGTAGTATTTCTGTGACTGTACGCATCAATCATCAAAAATACTCAAGACTTGCTCTTCTAGACTCGAGTCTGTTCTCGCTCTTCTTTTTGCTACAACAACCATCACTTTGCTGCTTTTTTTGACGCATTATTGTTTTCAACCTGTTGCTACTGCTGCGTTGTTGTATGATTGGGTTTCCATCTTTTCATGCATTCTTCCATATTGCTACCACACAATAGGATGGACTCCGCAGTATACTTTTCTGCCGATGATGATGACGATGATTATTGTCTGAGAGGAATCTTTTCAATTTTACTAACCTTGTCTGATCAGCGTGATTCTACATAATTTTTTAATGCTTCTCTTTTCAATTTCTTTCGTGGATTGAGTATTACAATAGTTTCTTATTTTTCAAACTTGAAAAATGTTTGACTTGGTTGGTAAAGGATGAAAGAAACGGATGACAATGACGACGTCGACGACGGTATCATGAAAAGATTTCTGCAGGTAAAACAGAATAGTGTACTGTACTGTAGCAGCAGCAGGTAAGCTGCTGTGATGACAACGCAACGACAACTCTTGGGCACCACTGGGTTTTGTTACTTTTGCCTTTACTAATCCTTTTCTTCACTTTCGCTTGTTAAACCCAGTCATGCAGTTTTTACAGCTAATAACACACAAATCCGTTAACGTTTCACGCAAATGAGTCGCTTGTCGCTTTGTTGAGTTTATCATACAACATAAAAATTGTGAAGTCAAGAAGGCAAGGGGTTCTCTGATCAAAATGGAGCCCCGGCGTCTGGCAGTTAAATTTCAAGTAAAAGTAAGTGTTAGTCGAGAGATAATAAACCTAGTGAGAATGTGTCACATTATGAGCGTAACAACTCTGACAGTAGTGGAACAACGATCATATAATACTTTTTTTCTTCTTTCAAATTTTCAGAACAAGCGATCATAAAAATGGCACGGTATGTAATATAAACAAACGCGCTTATTATGCCTCAATACGATATGCTTGGCTATACAAGTTTTCACGTTATTATTGTACTTTTTAAATAAAATTTGAAGCTTCTCAACGGAAACGTATATTTATTGCAAAGATCCGACGAAAACAGGTTTCGCTCAAAGAATTTTGTAACGAGGTGATCATTATCAAATTAACCCTTTTTCACACAAACATCAGATGTAAGATGTAATGATATTAGTGTTCCGTAATCATACAGCTGAACATGTGTGGTACAGTTTTTAAAAAACAATATTAGTAATTGTACCAGTCAACTTACCTGATAGATGGAATTTCCAGTCAGGAAAGAGCTAATGTAGTGAGTGCCGACGTCATTAAAAAACTTGAATGAGGACGTGTAGTCATTGGCACGGAATGAGTGAAGACTGTCTCTGAAGTTGCTTAGGACGGTCATATTCTGGAAAGTATCAATCCGCCCTGCTTGTCTCACCATCAGTACCCGGACGAGCATGTACCTATAGTCTCCCTTGACAAAGGAAGGGTCAATCCCAAAGTATTTGGCTAAACTGGGTGTCCGCCATCCTCCCGCAAATGCATGCCACGGACGATCCAATCCCTCAATAACAAATCGACGGAAGTAGGCTTGAACCAACTGTTGGAGATCTTCACATAGGTCAATATGAAATTCGTTATGAAGGGGTAGACTGTTGTCTGTGGTAAGGAATGTTTGTTGCTGGACACGGTACGTAGAAGGATCTAGGACCTCCTTAGATGGTTCTAAGAAGATCCAATTTTGGGTGTCATTGCGAGGAACTACTCGCATGCTCAGACTTAAATACCCGTAGCGGGGAAACAGGTGCATCACAGACCCGGGTACGACTGGATGGCTTACTCCTGCCGCCCCTGTTCCCCCGACGTATGCTGACGCCTGGGTTGTTGTATGTGTATTAGGGCTGTGTGAATGCCCACTTGAATGAGATGTCATATGTCCTTGACCTCCATGACTACGACGATGATGCCCGCCACCACCGTCACCACCGGGAACACCTCCACAAAAAGGAGTTATGTATGATACAATGACTGCTATACAGACTAGCACTTTCCACTGGAATGAACTAATCACCCCACGATCAAACACACAAGGCATGTCACGACAGCTTCGTTGTCAAAAACGAGTAATTACCCAGTGTTCCTCTCAGACGATTAGCACAGTTCAACAATTTCTCCTTCATTATTGCATTCCGCGACCTAAAAATATACGTTTCCTCGGTCACATTAAAACAAAAACTGACTTCAAAGTTTTCACAGCGTTGTTGCCCTACGAAAATCGCGTTTGTCAAACTATTGCTTAGAAAAACTTCCACATCTTTCTCTTCCTCTAGAACTAGTATTTTGGCAGCACAGACTGTCAAGCCACTGGTTTCAAAGAGGAATCATCCTAGATTTGCTACGGAGCAAGGCACACAAGTCCAGGATTTTTCCCCGTTGGAGAAAAGAATAAGGAATACGCGATGTTTGATATGGAAAGCCACGCAATGAGATTAAATGATAGTATCGTCTCAAGAACATCCACACTTTAAAAGCAACAAGGTTTCATACACAATTAAGACTGGCAATGAGTACCGTCATTTCCTGCACAATAGAAGAATTCACCACCATTGACCATTACTTGAAAGTACGTATTTATAGGTGTTATATTATTCTATTATTATTACAAAAATTAACTGTTATTTCCGCCTGCCAACAACTGCGAACTAGCAACTACCCTGCTACACTTGTTCTCTGACTGCGATTGCGATGCATACAATGCTGCACAATGCGTACTTTTCCTTTGTCGTAAGCAAATGAGGAGTGGTAGATTGAAGAAGGAGGATGTACATAAGAAATAACCTATTCTTGGAAGGCCCTGAAAATCATGGGTATTATTGAATATTAGATATACGTAGATTGATTATTATTATGTATTTTGTGAGAAATTTCAGGAGGACAGGTGGTAGAAAAGAAACAAGGGCACGACTAACATAACATACATCTAAACAGCTTTAGATTAAAAGACTCATCTCACCCTCGTTTCCTTCTAATTCTATTACTGACTCACTGAATTAAAATATTACCACCGCCGTGATAACAACTTGACATGTTGTCATGGAAAAATCAGACAAAGCACATCTGACGTGCTTTCAACATGACAAGACGAGTAACAGGTAAAACCTACTTCTTTCCCGTCGCGCGATGTTCTTCTCTCGCTCTCTCTAAAACGCGAATTCTATTATTTCTCTTTGTAGTTATAATGATACCGTACCATCAACTTCCGTTGGGTTCGTGGTGACAAATATCTGGGAGACCAAAAAGAGTGGTGGCAATGCAGCGAAGAGCCGTGACGATAAAAATGAAGACGAACTAGAACGAGAGGGGCAAAGATGAGAAAAAAATCCCCCTTGCCACCATCGACAACAACCACACGACCGCTCTCAGCAAGCAAACGCTCTCTGTCTGACTGAACACAATGACAGCAAGATTCTAACTAACTTTGCTGTTACTGCAACTGCCGACCCTCGCACTCACTCAATTCAATACACTTGTGTACAATTTTTTCCACTGCAACTCCCTTCTTTGCTCGCTGTGTCTATATGAGAATTACTCGCGCAGCGAAGTAGTAGCAAAAGTAAAAGAGCTTCACTTTATCGCATCTCTTTCGCCCTTTCGTCTTCAGCAACCAGTATACAACATCAATAACTACAGCAACAACACTGCTATGAAACGAGCATCATCAACACCACGGTATTGTTTGTTACACACAAACACAGTGGCAATTCTGGGCAAATCACCTTCGTTTTTACCAGTCAAGTAAATCAGTAGTCATTTATCAAGCAAACGAGCAAAATAAAGCTCGTTGTTTGACGGTGCTACTGCTGGCATGCAATAATTAGGAGGGTTAGCTGAGAGTCTAAAATTTCCTTTGCCACTACGATTACTACTGCATCTCATCACAAAATGTTAACTAGAAAAACACTTTTTTCATTTTCAACTAACCTATTATTATTACTGCACAGTGCAATGCTCACTGTTCTTTGCTGCTGTTCTAATAAAGTCGCTCTCCTCTTATTCTATTACAACTGATAAAACAAGCAAGGAAGAAAAAAACAGTGCTGTTGTCGACTGCTGACTCTAAGAGATGTTCATGCTGATGATGGTTATGGTGCAGCAGTCATGTTGAAGTAGGGGTAAAGTAAAAAGTATTTATTTACTAAGTGCTCAAGTAGCACTATTATCCGCATCGCCTTCTCTACACAATAAAAATGATTTGGCTAGGCACAGGCACCTCATCCCCATCATCATCATCGACAAACAGTAAAAATTAAAGAATGATATCGATAAGATGGTCCCACACATTCATGTAACATTCTCAAAATATAACACGGCTCTCCCTGAATAATGTACGTAGCTTTAATTTTTACCCCATGCATCTCACAGTGCAACGGATAGAGTTACGAAAAATTATGTGCAGTGGATTCCTCTGTTTTATTTACACGCAAGCTTGGTATTTTACCTGATTATAAAGTACTACGGTCTGTGTAATTGTACTTGAGGTTTATTTTAGTAAGATATATGGCCGCAAGAATCATTTAATCTACTGACATTAGAATGTACATTATGCTCACATCCTGTTAACAACTTAGTAAGAAGGAATACTCATCCTTACACCTTTTATGTGTAGTTAGTACTTTTAATGATGTTAGGGAAAGGAATGGTCTACAAATAATTCAAACTTGGGTATAAAATATTAATACGCACTTGTTGTGATATGTTGATATGTGATATGTTGTAATTGTACTACTTTAGTCACTTCTTTCCGAACATGACTCTGTAAATTCATCAAAAATTCATCTCACCTCTCTGGCTTATCATTCTGAACTGCTTCTGCTGGGTGACAAAATTTTATGCGTTTCAGCCAGTTCCCGGTATATATGTACATATATGGTGTACGTAGTTGTTTGTATGCAGGTACTGGTACGGTCACAGTCACAAAGGGAACGAGTATTGATGGGAAATATACAAAGTCCATATTAGGAGATAATCACATAAATTCAATAACTTGTACAACACCTCCCATTACTCTCTCGTCAAAGCCGACAACGACATTAAAGAGGATTTTACTTTTTATCATCGGAACCAAAAGATAAACAAATGAAACGGAAACGTCATTGATATCTTTATTTTGTTTGTCAATCTTGTCGCGTCTCATCTGTCTTGTACAACAATCTTGTCCTGTAATATTTATCACGCTGGTTGATTTTTGTCTATATATAGCAACAGTGTCGAATGGATGAATCACGAACGGAGAGAAACGGTTGGTTTACTTTGTAAAAGTGGTGTTCATATTTAGAACGCTTACTAAACAGACGGTGTGTAAACCCTGACACTGTTTGATGTTTGCATAAGAAAGTTGAAAAATATGCGCAGGCATGTGTAATATTCAATATTCCGTTTCCCCACATAAATGGAGACTGATTCAGTCGTTGCGTTGTCGAGGCGAGAGTTGTGATTACCTGAATGGAGTCAAGTCGCCCCAAATACTAACCAAAAGTACGTTCTAAGCTAATTGTAAGTTACACCACGGCTCGATTAGGTTCGGGCTTAAATTTTTTTAGACTGTATTGCACGCATTGAGTTTTTGTCAAGCAGCAAAAACATGCTTGATATTGCTGCTAAGGTTTCAAGTTATGACATACGCAATAATATGCGGTTAATACTATTATGCATACTAGAAACACGACTTATGTAACAGTAACAATAATAATAATAAGCAATAGCTACTGACTAGTTCTCCTGACAAGTTTACTGGCAATCCTGAACTCTCCTTTTATTGTTGTCTGTCTGCAAAGCAATTCATTTTGCTCGAATGATCAGGTTATTATTATACTACTGGCAACATTCATATGGTATCCACATGTGGCTAAGTGTCATATAATTAACAGTACGCATTTATATGCGATTCTTTAACTTTTAAGGATGCTTGGTTTACATTAAGCGTCGGGCTCTTCATACTCTCTCTGGAGGGAGTAGCAGACAAGGTGTAATCCAAACACTATGAGAATTTTCTATGGGAATTTCACGGCGACGTAAACTTGATAAACCTGCGCTAGGTTATGTATTATGAGTGAGCCAAAGCAGGTTTTATTTACGATGACCAGCTTCTCTGGGAGTTTACACCTTTTGTCGTATTCGGCCGAGGCGGGTGTACTGGTGTACTTGAGTACGGAAAAGAAATTTGGACATTCTATTTTAGCCAACCCCAAGGGTGCAATAGAAAGGTCAAACTTTAAAACTTATCCAAATTAGCTCTTCTAAGTATATCACATTTACGACATCATCGATTTACTCTAATGAAATGACCCCAAGGGCTTGAAAGGACACCTTTTGCTTCGACAACTATGATAAGTTGGCATGGCCACCATGGTTTTACCATGACACCCACGGTCAGATTAGAATGCTTTAAATTACACTGACTTTTGACATCATAACTCACAACTAAGACTCGGTACAAGCACTTCATTGCAACCAATTCAAGTATATTTGTTCGTTCTCCGTAGCCAGTACCCTGTATTTGGTTCTAGACAATAATCTGTACATTATTGAACATTATTTTATTATTGATATAGATTTAAATGCAAGATTAAAATGTTGCTGGTCCTACATCATGGTTTAATAATAAAAAGGTTTGTTATCGTAGGTAGAGTTATTCAATCAATAATTAGTCTACCAATAGTAATAAACGGCCATAGAATTTATTTGAACATCATGCAGGCCTCCGACATAAGGTTTAATAAATATGTGATTTATTAAGAATTTAATTTGTGGATAACAAGAGCAATTTTCTACAAACGGTGAAGTGGAGTGGCTACGTCTCGCGCATGCGAAGAATCAGCACTTCTTGTGACACTGTTAAACCACTTTTAATTCTTAAGTTCAATGCTAACCACTAGCCACTACTTGACTTGTCAGTAATGTAAGGATATGTTTTTATCTTACTGCAAACATCAGTATTATTATTATTACGTAGCAACCAGATTTAAAATATATCTAGGTTTTTGTGGTATATAGTAGCAGGTGATAACGATTACTGCCTTATACATATATGACTCATATATGATATGCCCCAATGGCGCATATGATATGATTGACTGACTGATCTACCGAATCATGAAGTTGCTATGAAGAAAAAATGTCTGCAGTCCATGCAAGTAACCAGGCACTACTTGGACTTAATTTTTTTTATGAAATGCATGACCGGTACGAGTTTTAAAGCAAATAAGTTTATGGGTTTAAAATTTCGACAAAAAAGGTCCCATGTTCCGAGCTTCTAACGTATATATATCGAAAAGGAAAAGTATTTTGCGTAGTACATGGCGCACATCAACAATGCCGGCATGTCTAGTGAAAAGATAATGGGTTACACCTGTCTGACAAGCCATGTTTGATAGGCAGGAGTAATAGACCTGGAAAACGATACGGGAAGGCAACGTCCTTTTCGACACGAGTCATCAGAAAAGATGCACAGTTCAACGCACGAGGGTCACGGCTTGATTAGTTTAAGCTTTTGACAAGTCATTATGTTCTTCTCATGCTCATCTTTTTTATTACTACCTTGCCAGCTCAAAATTTGATCTAGCGTTAAACCGGAGTTTGGTAATTGTATTTTTATGTGATTGATTTTCATTGATATGGTTTGTGTTCCTCTAATTGTGATTTTATGATAAGTTGAATAACACATTCGAAGTGGTCGCTACCTTCAACGTTAATCTTTAGTAATATATAATACAGGAATTTATCTAAACGCATCATACGAATACGCAAAGGAATGATTGTTACTTACGCAACGTTATATAGATATTATTGCCACTATTGCCAGTTAGTAATAACTTTACGAGATGAGTGAAAAAGGCACTTCTTTTCCGTAATAATTAGATCAATAAATTCGTGTTGATTGCCACCATATAAAATAAAAGGGTTGTCGTGTTTCCTATTTCATTTGCATATTACCAATCAACAATAAAACGAAACTTTTTCAATGGTCAATAGTTTTGAACTTTTTAGGCATCATATTTAGTTCAGAACGAAATCAAGTTAATATTTAAAAAAAAATACAATGAATTGATCTAAAAAACGATTATGCGTGGCTTTATATGTATTCATTTATATGGGCATTTATGATCAAGCTATATCTAAGAAACATTAATAATGGACGGAAGATGAAAAATGCTAACTTTGATTTCTGATCCGTTGCAAACAAAAAACAGACAACCTCATGCGACTGCTTGATTACGCTTGATTGACTACATGTCAAAACGCAGTCTCGAAAATTAAACAATACTTTGATTATAAACATATGAATACCTATTTGTTTATTAAAAGCGTGTATGAAAGAATGTTTGGGTGCTTTCCAGGAGGATTTTAAGTTAAATAAATACCACAATACAAACAGCACACATAATCTACGAAACAAAGTACACATATATGGGCACGCATGTACAAAGTACAAATTTAATTAAATTGTGTGTAAGATGCACGGTGCAATGTTGAATGCAATCATGTATCACGCACGATTACTTAAGGTAAATTCATTATTCCGAGTTTTCTCAATAAATATGCCACGGTAAATGGATAATACGTAGTAAGTCACGATGGAATTTTTTACATCTAATTTAGTCATCCAAGTAGTAAATGATAAGCCCGACATTCAAAAAATTTAACTTGGAATTTAATTTAATTTGTAGGCATTGACACCAAAATTTAAATATTTTCTGATTTTTCCACATTATCACTGATTATCACCAACATCGACATGCTCGTTGATGCACAAATTCTAAGATAAACAGCGTAAAATACTAAAAAACAAAAATGCAAATTTCGAGTAATAAAAAAATTGTAGGACAGTTAAGAATTGCAATTACACCGAAGAAGATTCGACATGGTAAGCTAACATCGATAACATGTAGCTAATGGCAAAAAAACACTAGAGAAATTAAGGATTTTTTGAAAAGTTGCCAAAAGTTGCGTTTACTAGCCTTAAATAAATGTGTTTTTTCTTCTACTCGTCATGTTATTGATGTTTAAGTCTTTGCTTTAACTCATTTTGTGTGTTTTGACAGGTGTTTTAGTTTAGAAATCTTTCCGTAAACCTACGATTGAAGATTGAGATGATTCACTCTATTTTCACATTTTGCGTGACATTCTTCGTATATTAGCTGGTACTGCTGATAGCGTTATATTGAAATATGATTATTAATGATGCACACGTACCTACAAACATTAGGTGATTTATCGTCACATTATAAAAGACAATTGATTAGACTTTTCAGGTGTATTTACATAAAACGAGTCACTTCCCTATCATTTCGTCTCGTTATGACAATATTTACTGGGGGGCTATCGCTACTTAAATCACGTTTTCAATGTTGCTTTCAGTCATGTATACCTATGTTGCGTCTGTTTTTATCGCCTAATGAAATGAAGTAAATCTACGCTCAGCTACCCACTGAACGCAGCGACAGTACTTGTTACCGTGTACAATGATTTTTGACGTAGTTAGAACTCTTCCTGGTCAGTATAATGCGATGGTATAGTACCGCTAAAATTATTTGCATCAATCTCATTGCCATTATTATTAACTTACGTAAGCGTAGCTAGTAAGTTTTTGAGATCACAATCATGTCTGTC